>VMBQ01003472.1:0-15107 GCA_007657795.1 Dreissena rostriformis
TAAATGCATATTTATGACCTTCAAAATATGTGCAATTTTCAGACAATCAGTACGCAAAGTTCATGAATAAAAACATGAATAAAAACAACATATCAATCATTGGCAATCAAATGGCACTGAAACTGGTTACAAGAAGATGATAACATAGGTTCGTTTTCAAATGTACTATAGAGAGAATTGCCTTCAGATATCTGAAGGATTTAAGCCCATCCATCTGTCAAAGGAAAGCATTGATGGTCGTACTCGGCGCAAACGTCACTCTGTCTCATATTATATCGTACACAAAATATCACATGGCAAACATAAAACTATTATATTAAGATGCATCGAGATATCCCGTTTAACCCATGTAGTGGACTCTCCCATCCTTCTAAATTTGATCAATTCATTTCCAAAACTAGGGATGTCTAGTATATTTATTTCTATATTTAGAATATTTCTTACAGAAATTCCTTTAAGAAAACAGCGCAGACCCTGATGAGACGCCGCATCATTCGGCGTCTCATCAGGGTCTACGCTGATTGCAATGGCCTTTTTTCTAGACGCTAGGCATAAATGGGTTAAAGGGCAGCATATGTTTTAGGCGGATGTACATTTAAATGTACTGAGTCAATCGTTATAAAAAACATAACATATGCTGTTTATGGGAGAACATTTAACTGCTGCTTGTAAATGTACTGGTGTAATGTTTCATCACCAACATGAATATCAGAAGAAATCATTATCCGCATTATCAGCAGCAGCAGTAGTAATGAGTCAGCATAGTTCACGTTGTTATCATCATCGCTGCATCCGCCATTGAAGTCACAAACGGCACAATCACCATTAGCATTATCATCATAAAAAAAATGATCTAAAACACACACAAAAATGTAAAAGTGCACATAAGAAACGTTACATAAGGGCAATAAGGTACGAAATTATGTTCAGGGGATAATGACATTTGATAAAGTGCGGTTGAGTCGGGTCAATATGCACTTAAACCCCCACACATTGATACAAAAAGTATATTTGAACTGAATCTGGTAGGGCAGAAGCTACTTTATACCATATCAAAAGTTTACCAAAATCAGACTTCCGGACTTCCTATTTATGATCATAATTATGTAAATATGAACTCAAAGTTGAAGATTTGGGTGTATAAATCTATGTTTTAGGGGGCAAAGAACACATTAGGATCATCAGACATAGTGTAAGTTAATTACATTACACAGAAATCCAACATTACGTCCAAAATGGCCACCGACACAATACGAAGGACAACAAGTCAATAGCTTTTAACTGAAACGTAATGATTGTTAAGTCAAGAACCATAGTTTCAGAGACAAGTAACACTTTGATTGAATTGTTGATATCACTAGGAAGTTGAATAATCAAGAAATCCAATGTATGACATTCAGCTGTCCCCTATCACCTGATATACAATCACCTTTGTCCATATCAATTTTCTCAGTGCGTTAAAATTTCGGTGTCACCCTCCTCCTCCTCAGTGCCGACCTCTTAATAATTGTTTGAATAATCACAGTTTGCAGTTTGGCAAGGGCCACTAACAGCATTGCAGGGAAGTGTAGAACGTATGCAGCTGCATCGAGAGGATTTACATCCTACAGAACAGTTACAATGGATTTTCAATAGTTTTTCAGGTGCCGCATTGTTTTGGGTCATGATTGGAATTAACTGGTCGTTTTCCTGTTTCCATCCCAATTCTGTCGGTTTCATATTATATGCCATTCCTATCCATACCATGATTTAATAATATACGCGTTGGCTATGGAATACCGTTGCATGCGATGTTGGTGGAAGTTAAACAACACTTAAAAGTACCACTCTTGTTATAACAATTCAACGTTGGCAATGATTGAAGGTCTCGATAAGGCAAATACAGTTGTATGTTTCTACTGACCTGACCGATCATAAGTGCTAGTGTCGTACGTTAACCTTTTTTTTTTTGGGGGGNAAAGTAAAAAACTAGTTGGCCTAAGATGTTTCATTAAACCGGAAAATCACATTGTTTGAAATTGTATGTTAATGTAAAACACTGAAACCAGACAAGAAACAAAAATATGTTAAGTATTTTGTATACATTCATGATTTACAACTAACTGAAAACATGCATGAACAGTTCTAGAAATGGCCTTGAGATGTCTCAACGCAGTGATGTCATAGACATTAACTGAATTTATAGAAAATGGGGCGTAATACTTGATCTATTTAATCAGTGTAATCATTTAAATGTTAATGTGCGATTCGTGTGTGTCATATTATGGATGTTTTTTTTTGCATTGCCAACTGACATTTTTAAACCGCCCCGTGAAAATTTATGTTTTCTTTTCCCTTTTCTATTCATCGCAATAAAGTGCGAATATACTTCCATGAAATTTGAATTCAATTGAGATTAAATAATATCGGACAACTTTCGCCCCTTATTTGATATAAATAGAGCTACACTGAATTGAAACATTTCCATAACTATAATTGTAGTAATTGTATATTTGTTTCATAATCATCATCGGCAGCAGCAACAGCAGTATAATCATCATGACCCTCGCCATCATCATCGGCAGAGCAAATTTGAATCTAAAAATACAAATAAACTTTATACATAATTCATATAAAAAAACAATAGCAGAAAATGTCTCAATATGTAGTGCAACTAGTGATTATAATAGTTGTTGTAGACAAAGAGCAAACAGTTTAATTTGTTCAATGTTAATATAGCTTTAACTGGTAGTAGAGTACATGTACGTATTAACGACATATTGGTAAATGTAAATCATCTCATGTTACCCTGTGTTCGCTAGTTAACGCCTAATCTATTTACATGGATTTTTTTGCGCGCAATAAGTTCTTCCGCATAATACTCAAATAGAAGAAATTCATATCGTAATCTAAACCAGATCTAACCAGTAAAAAGGCGTTATTCATAGGATAATAATATTAGATTTATTCTATTTCACATAAAACTGCGGTACGAAAAACGTTAACAGTTAGATAGTCGTTATTTCTTTCATATTTTACACAGCATGCGAAATATATGTTATTGAACTGTTTAAATAACAATAGGTCTATCTCTTTAATATTCGAGTTGGTCTTGTTTGGATCATTTTATCCCCGAATTAATTTATGGCTAATGCTTGATGTAAAAGTTTAAGCGACACTTTATGAATGCAAGTTGACATTCAAATCACAATACTCAGTACAGGCCGAACCTTGGTCTTCATGAAATAATGAGAACATAATATTCAAATTTATTTATAGATACTGAAGCCTTTGACATGGTAGGCTTGTTTTTTTTTGTCATCAAGTGTCTCCATTGCGTCTCCATTGATAAGTTTATTCACACTTTTTTTAGATCAGGATAAGATAGCAGAAATCGTAATAATTACTTAACATAGCAAGGGTATAATTTGCCGTAATCAAAACGCTATATTATATAAATATCAAGGGTAAAAAGATAATACAACATAGCTTACTTGTAAACATGCAATGCTTATTTCCGTGATGATTCTTTTGACAAAAATTAATTGTTGTTGTTTAAATGAAAAAAATCTCGAAAAAAGGACAAATCCTGTATTTAAACACATTTTCTGTAAATATTGATCATTTGACTGGGATTTAACTAACAGAGAAAAAAGCTATTTAAACTTTTCCCATAACACAAATTGGAAAAGAACTGTTTTTTGTTTTTAAGATAAAAGATATTCCAGATATGCTTAGACTATATTCGCCACGAAGAGAATTGATCATAATCCCGTCGACTATACAGCTATTGAAATATGCCCCCTTATAAAAGTACAGCCGTCATAGGTTCAAACGTTCAGCGTTAAGTCATAAAATTGATTTATAATAGTACACATCGCACGATTCTATTTAAGCAATTAATTTAAGTACATAATTGATTATTCACGCTCAGTCAGTGGAGACTTAGTTAGCAAGCGAGGGTCAAAGTTTAAAGGGTTGCACAAAGGGGAAAACAAAATCGATTTATACAAGTGTAATGGTCCAAGCACTACGATTTTTAAGTGCAATTGCGCATGATTAAAACATTCTTACCGCATTTCAATACTTATATAGACAGTTGGCTTTTCACCGAAAAAAATGGATAATGAAAACAATTATATAAAAAATTTACAATCTTTTGCCTTAAGCTTTAGTGAAAAATCGAGGGCTGAAATGACGAAATGTTTTATAGATATTGCTTTAAAACATATTAATTGACAATGAAATTTATTTTAAATCCATCTAATAGTATTTAAACTATACAAAATATGCACACGTTGCGTTTTTGTTTTGTTAAAAAATACTTGCCTCAAATTGGTTAACATAAGTACATAAAGGTGTCTTGAACATATAAAAGTGCGCCAGCGCAAGGCTGTCCTTTTTCAAAAAGGACATTGACCGCTGTATACCAACATCTATATTTAGCCAATTGTTTAAGTACAATTTGGGTGCAATTTGCGTCCTTCTAAATCATATAAAAACAACGATTTTGAAAGCACAATTACGAAAATCTTTACAAACACATGAAACGCAAGTGACTATTTCTACTACTTAAATGACTTCAACCGCCACTACCAATATCACTTCCACTACCGCCACCAACTCATGTTGATACTTCTGCTGCACCTGTTGCTGCTGCTGATACTTCTACTGTTACTGCTTCTGATATTGCTACTGCTACTGTCACTGCAACTACTTATACTTCTACTACTTTTACTACTACTTTTACTACTACTAAATTGCCTTGAGATGTCTCAACGCAGTGATGTCATAGACATTAACTGAATTTATAGTAATTGGTGCATAAAACTTGATCTATTTTAATCAGTTATAATAATTTAAATTTTAATGTTTATTTAAGTGTTTCATATTATGGGTGTTCCCTTTTTAAATACGAATTGACGTTTCAAACTGCCACGGTAAAATGTATAAGTTTTATTTTTATTGTTCAATTTATCTCAATAATTAGCGAATCTTCTTTCATGAAATTAGTAATGAATTAAATTGAAAGGAAATAGTATCAGCCAATATACGCCCCTTGTTTTTGACCTATACAGTTACTACGCAGTGAAAAATTTCCATAACTTAACACTGACCTTCTAAAATAAAATCATCAGCATCGTCATCATCATCATCATCATCATCATCATCATCATCATCATCATCATCATCATCATCATCATCATCATCATCATAATCATCATCCTCATCATAATCATCATGATCATCCGTATCATCAACATTATTATAATCATCATCATCAGCAGCAACAGCATAATCATTAATATCCCCACCATCATCTTCGGCATCATCATCATTGACAGCAGCACAGGGAGCAGCCAAGTTAGAACTTTAAAACAAATAAACTGTATACGCAATACAACAAAAACAACAAAATCAGTAAAATACTCAATATGTAGTACAACTAGTGTGAGTATAATAATTGTTGTAGACGAAGAACAAAAATTTGGATTTGTTCAGGGTTAATATAGCTTTAACTTGCAGTACAATGTACCGGTTATTGACATATTGGTAATCGTTAATATCATGATTATTTAGCATGTATACACTATTTAACACACATCTCTGTTTAAAAGTAAATTTGCGCGCAATAAGTTCCTCCGTTTTATACTCAAAAGAGTTCATATCGTAATACGTACAGATACTTATTCTCTATTTATTCGATTTGTTTGTAAAATGTAGAGCAAACAAAGTAAACAGTTAGACAGTCGTTATGTCTTTCGTATGTCATAGAGCATGCAAAAATGCTGAACTATAAATATAACCTTAAAAATATCTCTTTAATATTTGAGTTGGTCTTGTTTTGATCATGTTATCCTCAAATTAATGTTCGGCTAATGACTGATGTCATAGGTGAAGCGAAACTTCATGAATGCAAGTTGACATTCAGATATTAATACTCAGTACAGGCCGAACATTGGTCCTCGTTAAATAATGAGAAAATTACAAGTATATCCAAATTATCGATACTCAAGCCTTTAACATGGCAGACTCGGTTTTATTGTCATCGAGTGTCGCCATTGATAAGTTCCTTCTCACGTTTTCTGATCAGGAATTCGATAGCCAGAAATCGTAATAATAACTTAACATAGCAAGGCGACAGTTTGACTCAATGAGTCGCGTTCTGAGAGAACTGGGCATAATGCATGTGCGTAAAGTGTCTTCCCAGATTAGCCTGTGCAGTCCGCACACTTTCCGCTTTTATGACATTTTTCGTAAAAATAAAGTCTCTTCTTAGCAAAAATCCAATTTAGGCGGAAAGGGTCGTCCCTGATTAGCCTGTGCGGATTGCACAGGCTAATCTGGGACGAAACTTTACGCACAAGCATTATGTCCAGTTTTCTCAGAACGCGACTCTAAAATAACGCTCATATTAAGGTTGAAACGATTATACCACGTAGCGCATGTGTTAACATGAAATGCTTATTTCCGTAATGAATATTTGGACAAATAAATAAATGTTGAATTGTTCTATTGTTTATGTATTGGTGTCGTTGAAATAAGAGATCTCGAAATCGTTTAAAGGGCTGATATGTCTATTTGCACATTTTGTTCTGTAAATATTATTCATTTTACTCGAATGGGTTGAACAAAGATTTCAATAACACATATTTGAACATAACTGACACATTTTTTTTAAGATAACGAAGGAGTATACTGAAAAAAAGAAACCTGCTTTCCAGATATGCACAGACCATTTAAATCGCCACGAAGAGAATTGTCCTAATCCCGTAGACTATACAGCTAATGAAATAGGCCCGCTTATTAAAGTACAGGCGTCATAAGTTCAAAGGTTCAAAGTTAACTCATAAAGGTCAAGAATAGCTACAAATCGTACGATTCTACTTCAGCAATTCGTTAAAGTACATACATAAAATTGATTATTCACGCTCGAGAGTCAGCCAATGAGGGTCAAAGTTCACAGGAATGCACAAAGTTAGGCTTAGGATTGGAGAGACTGTCCTTTAAGAAAACACAATCGATGTATAATTGTATATTGGTCCAAGCACTTCGAGTTTTAAGCGCTATTGCCTATGCTTTAAACAAAGAGGGTCTTAGCGTATTTCAATACTCATATAGACAGTTGGCTATTCACCGAAAAAAAACACGATAATGCAAACAGCATTTCAATTAAAACATCAGTTGATGAATGATTTGTGACATTATAAAGTTTACTATGCTGTGGTAATATTTTAGCAGAATAATCAGCATTCTGTTACGAACAAATTGTCGCATACTGATTAGCACGGTAAACAATTTATACCTCGTACATTTTTTTTTTATAATCGAAAAATAATGCATTGTTCGTCACTGAAGATGCCTTTTGAACAACATGATAGACAACTCACCTGTTTACATGGTTTATTATTGTCATGGGTTTACAATTATATAACATATGGCAGTATCCGATGTATACAGTATGATAATACATTTAACATGTACATCTTTTATCTCAATACATTTAACCAGTGTCGTAGTGTATTGTTTGTTAATAGGAAATACATGGTTTATCACTATGCAAAATGATTATCACTTTGAAATACATTGTTTATCATTATGATACGTTGTTTATAACTACAAAATACGCGGTTTAGCACTATAAAATACACGGTTTATCACTGTCAAATACACGGTTAATCACTATAAAATACACGGTTTATCACTATAAAATACACGGTTTATCACTATAAAATACACGGTTTATCACTATGAAATACAAGGTTTATCACTATGAAATACAAGGTTTATCACTATGAAACACACGGTTTATCACTATAAAATACGCGGCTTATCACTATGAAATACACGGTTTATCACTATGAAATGCATGTTTTATCACTCTGAAGTACATTGTGTAATAATTATGAAAAATATCGTTTATCACTATGAAATGCCTGTTCAACACGTGTTATCTTGTCATTGAGGGTTAACCGTGTAATGAAAGGCAAAACAGATAAGATCTGGGCAAACTAAGCTACAGTTAATCTCCTATACATAAAACATCGACAATGTTTTACCTATGTCAACAAGCAATGATTGAAATGACGAAATGTTTTATATGTCTTATACACGTGAACTTTCATCAAGAATGATATATGCATGTACATAATATGGCTTGAACATTTACATTCAATAAAATCCATCTTATAGGATTTAAACTGTCCACAAATATGAACACGTTGTGGTTTTGTTTATTCATTTAAACATTTTTTTTCACAGATTTGGAAAAATAAATACTCGCCTCAAATTCGTCAAAAAATAAGTGCATAAAGGTGTCTTGAACATATAAAAGTGCGCCAGCGCACGAATATCATAGAAAAAGGACATTTGCCGCTGTATACCAACACCTCAATTCAGAAGCGCTGTGCCGAAAATCATTGCAAACAAATGAAAGGGAAATGACTATGTCTACTTCCGTACACGACTTCAACCGCGACTTCCATTATCACAACCACTACCGCCACCAACTCGTGCTGCTACTACTGCTGCCCTATTGCTTGCTGCTACTTCTACTGCTACTACTTCTGATATTGCTTCCTCTACTGCTCTTATCACTGCTACTACTTCTACTACTTTTACTTTTACTACTATTATTTCTACTCAAGTACTTTATCACACTAAAGTATATGTCACTTATACTTTGTGAAGGCTTTTCAACTCGACATTGATTTGGGCAAAACATTAAATTATCCAAGCGCAAACGAACATGTCGCCAATTTGCATAATCGGTAAACCTGTTCTGTCTGTTGATGTATGTAAAGTGCAAAAAAAAATGTGTAAATATGAGAATATGATATGATAATAAAAAACGTCATATTGCACTTCATCTGTAAAGAAAATCCATTAATTCAGTTTAATCGACGCATTGGCAAAGTAAACGCTTCTGACCTATTCGCCTTGACACCGGATAATCGGTTTATAAGAGATTCGTGAGAGTCAATATCTGAACCGATTGGCCTTATTATTTCCGTCGATATATTTGTACAAATTATCAAATGATGATCTGGTTTTCAAACTGTATTTGTAAAAGTACATCTGGAAATAGCTCGAAATAGATCTTATTGTGTATTGACTGTCTATATACTATGGCAAAGTTTTTAGTTTAGGTTGTGTAGATTTCATATAACAACTGTTTGTTACATTTAACACAAAATTATACATTTTAATATTAATATAATTATTATTATTTAATTACTGCTATAAATAGTAAATGGTCAATGTACGTATTTAGATTGTCTTTTTTTGGCGGATATTTCGTAAGGTTAATTAAAAATTACATCTTTTGAAGCCGTGGCTCTTAAAAAAATGTTAAACTGTTAACATTTACATTCAAATAGATTCCATTAGTAGCTTTTGAACATTCAGTTTTATTATCTGATCTTATCAATTGTTTGTATATAAACATGATTACATAATATTCTTTACCGCCATTTTAATGTAATAACACGTTGATTTGTTTTCAGTGTAATTGATATGAAATTGTTTGAAAGTGCCTCTCACTGGGCGAGAAATAGAACAAAGCTTAGGAAACCCATTTTGGGAAAACCCGATCAACAGTTGTTTCGTCCGCTATTTTGTGTTATAACCGTATTTTGATGACACACATATAGTCCTTCTAATTTAGGTGTGTCACTGTGGTTAATGTAAATTATACGAATGATAGAGCAGGCAACCTATGCCTCAATAAATAATCGAGACATACCGNTTTGTGACATTATAAAGTTTACTATGCTGTGGTAATCTTTTAGCAGAATAATCAGCATTCTGTTACGAACAAATTGTCGCATTGTACGTATTTAGATTGTCTTTTTTGACGGATATTTCGTAAGGTTAATTAAAAATTACATCTTTTGAAGCCGTGGCTTTTAAAATAATGTTAACAGTTAAACTGTTATAACCGTTTTTTTATGACACACATATAGTCCTTAAAATTTAGGTGTGTCACTGTGGTTAATGTAAATTATACGAATGGTAGAGCAGGCAACCTATGCCTCAATAAATAATCGAGACATACCGAACAATGTTTGAAACAATTATGCTTAAATTCAACTTTTTCACGCAGTCCCATTAGCTTCGAAGGAAACGTTCGCTAAGGTTATACCATGCGTTATAAAAACAAAGATCAACGTTGCTATGAAAAATTGTTGTGATTTGTTTAAATAAAACAATATTTGCTTTTTTAAACATGCTTAAGAATTATGTATTGTTATTTTTTTTATGTGTTCATATATTAACATTAACGAGGTATATATGTCTATATTATGCGATACTGTCAAAAAATATTCAATAAGACAAAATTTAAATCAGTTACATTTTTATGAACGTTTATGCTCTCGTACATATGCATTCCAATAAATAGACCTATTATGCCGCAAAACGCAGACATAACAGTGCGGGTTGCGACCTTAAACATTTGTTTTGCTTAGTCGGTTGTTGTCACTGATTTGATATAAGGGTGACATTTTGTAGAATGTGCATACCAATCTCCCGCAACGAATATAGAATATCATTTTTGGCCAGATGTGAACATAAATCAGAAAAAAAACGCGTTCGGCGCAGATGTCTTAACTGAAATGTTCATCCGTTATTTTCCTCGATAATACTGTTAGCGTTATTTACGTTCGAAAAACGTTCGGAATTTTGAATTAAAATATTGTTCTTTTCGCAAATGTGAACTTTACATTTTTCGTTAGTTTTCGTATATAATATATCAACGAGCAAAGTCAAATGAAAGTTTGAGCTGATCAATAAGGAATTCCACTCCATGTATAAGGCAATAATTAAAAGTATACGTGTGTATTAAATTAAGATGACATTGATTACACTGCGACCTTGCATGTGGCTGGGTAGGAGAATTAAAACTTTAATTGCCTTTGGTCAATGTGGTCTACATTCTGCAATCACAATCGAACATAAACGAAGATAATAATTACAACGTGTTATCGTTCCTTCATTTAGTGTACGGTGTAAATTCGTTTGGGATTTTTAAAAACTCATTACTGTCAGTATTTAATATATAAACAATTATTAAAATTATAGAGTGACAACATGTGATCGGTTTTTAAATAGTACATTCCCTTTCTTATTGAAATTGCTGCTAGAATTTATAATTAATAAACCCAAAAATGAGTTCCATTTACATGTGTATGTAAACATTGGTTCGCCATGGAACTGTTATTTCAAGCAAGATTCGAAATAAGTGTCAACTTATCAGTAAAGAAATACTTTGATATATATTTAAACATACGAGTCAATAGTATTTTCTAATTATAAAGAATTAAATGTAAAAACTAATTATAATGTTTTTTGTGTTGTTGTTGTTTTAAGAACACAAAATTGAACGTTATTTTTTAATATAGGAAAACAAAACTATAGCTTGTGTAATGCATCTTTTAGGACTTTCATATTTATACTCATGTTAAATGCAAATTCCTGTAAGGCAGAATTATCTAAAGTATTCCCAAAATACGCGCGAGTATATGACATTAAGAACGCAAATCGAACATTATTCTTGCGAAAAATGTATTAACATATCTATAATAGCCAGAATATTTGCATTGCAAATGGCAATCGAAACGATTACATCATAGGTTCGTTTTCAAATGTACTTCTCAGAAAAGTGTATTCTGATATTTCTAACAATAAACTTCATTATATTTGTCAAATAAAACAAAGATGGATGATACGATCGCACGTGGGTTATGTGTCGATCAGTCTCAGGCAGTCTCAGGTTAGGCCACAACAAGTTGATAAGATGTTCGTCGGATTTGCCTTTAATAAAATTGGAAAAAATAAAAGATTTTTTTCCGTTTCACCCGTATGGTTTATTCTCACCCGTATGAGTTTTTTTTAATATGGTAGTTTGTTTCTATTCATTTTGCTAAAGCTTTCGCATTTTACTTTAAAAACGGTTTATTTGGTACTTTGTACTATTTGGTACAAAATAGTAGCATTTAATAAGCTTAATTCGTTTAACAGAAACTTACACAAGAGCGCCGACAAACATCGAATAAATTGTCGTGACCTTATATCATAGAAAAGTATCAAATGGCAAACATGAAACCATTATATCAAGATGCGTCGAATCCCCGCTTAAAGTGCAGCATATGTTTCGTCCTGATTTATATTGTAATGTACTTCGTCAATCATTCTGGAAAAAAAACGACAGTAAACTCTAGGTTTCTGGGTTGAAATCAAGCTCCTGTTTGCAGTTTTAATAGTGTCTTCATAACGTTGCATCTTATGGTCATGTCTGAGATACGTGGGGTTACACAATTCTATACTGTAAACTCCTACTTTGAAAATGCAACAGTTGATTGTTAAGTAAGAGGTTTTAATTGAATAAAATGAGTAAAAAATAAACTATGGATACCTTTACACCCGACAAACTTCAAAAATATGAATTAAAAATCCATAACTTAAAACTAGGTGAAAGTGTATTAAAACGATCAAGAAAAAACGTGAAAATGATAGTGAATGTGCTCTTTGCAGTGTGATAACAGACGTTAATTTATTTTATAGTTAAGGGAAACGTAAACTTATAATTTTATGAAAGACATAGATTTTTCAAGAATAATTCAGAAGATTTATATGTGCGTTTTATCGAGATGTTTACTTCATATTCCATATGTCACTTGTTACAAAATACCTCGCGTGTTCGCTTTCTTTTCAATTCATCGCAGTCAAGAGCGAATGCACTTTCGCGAAATTTGAATGACATATGCAAAATATTATGCACTGGTGTACGTCACTTGTTTTAAGCTTGTAGAATTTTGAAACTCAAAACTCCCCTACAAAAATATATTTTAATTTCCTGTCGCGGCATGTCACTAATGTAATACAATCTTTTCAATAAATATTTTTTATATGCATTACTGCATTATACTAGTTCGTATTTCATTTTAAAAGCTTATATTCATATTTCATAAGAACACGAACGAAAGATTGATATCAGAAAACTACAAAACAAAATGACGTTGCATTCTTGTTAAAAGGTGTAAAATAAAGTCGACTTTGCAATAAGAAGTAATACAAAGCCCATCTGAAAATCCATATATAAATACAATTATACTTTTTAAAGCAAAATGACTCTTAGTGATGGTCTAGTTCGTGAATTTATTTGTGTGCAAATATCGATATCATATTAAAACGCAATCTTTGTGTCTTCATTTAATTCTTATTGGAACTATTTTTCACCGTTTTGACCTAACGTCTTCTCCACGCTGATGACGACGATCATAATGCTGCTGCTACTGATGAAGAAGATGACGATTAAAATGCTTATGATAGTGTTGACGATACTGATGATGATTGTAAGGTGATAGTGATGATGCTGGTGATGACGATGATTCGTGTGATGGCGCTGAATATAAGGTTGCAGGAGATGCAGGAGATGATGCTGCTACTGATAAGGGAGATAGTGCTGCTGCTGCTGATGATGATGATGATTATGATATTGGTTATGGTGTTACTTATGATGACGTTGATGATGACAATAATGACGATGATGATAATATTTAATATGACGACGGCGATGCTATTGATGATGATGTTGATGAGTACAATGCTGCTGGTACTGCTACGTAACCGAAGATGATAATAATGAAGACAATGATGAAGAGAACGAGGAAAAGGGGATGATCGTAATGATGATTAAAGTAATTGTAATTATTACAACGATCTTGAACTTGCTTATGGTGCAAATAACACCGTATTTTATATTTAAGCTTCAACTTTTTGGCGGTTGCGTGTCAATTTACGACAACAAGCTTCAAGTGTTTACGTATACATTGCGGCTTAAAAGTGTTCAAAACATGCCGCGCATTCTTTGCATCATCCCATTCACGTATACTTCATATAAAATATCATATTTACAATTATTTTTGGCACATTACATACATCAACAGGTTAACCGATTATGCAAATTGGCGACATGTTCGTTTTCCGTGGGATGAATCAAGGTTGAACCCAAATAAAGGTCGAGTAAAAAAACCTTCACAATTTATAAGTGACATTGACTTTAGCGTGATGAAGTACTTGAGGCAAGTATTTCATAACAAATAAAACAATATTTGCATATTTTGTTTAGTTTGAAGGGACTGTCAACCATGAATGACAAAAAAAGAAAAGTTCTTAAATAACGTATTTTTTTCAATTATTAGTTTATATTGATTAAAATTTCACGACTGGTATATTACACTACTTGAAAAAAAGTTGTTAAGTTTTCATATTTTCAGTATATTCGGTAATAGATTTTACTGGGTATGTCTACCAGGTAACTACAAAGTAACTATAAATAACGCAAGTAGATTGATCATCCTCGTCACGTGGTAAACCAAGGAATGCAGATTGTTCATGCGTAGTGAATTGTATATATAGTATATATAAAATTATCAATCTACTTGCGTTATTTATAGTGTGTATATCGTTATGTCACCTTTTTTGCGATGAACTTTCGATTTTACGTCGCAAAATTTTATTACCGAATATACTGAAAATATAAACTTTTTCAATTAATGTAATTTACCAGTCGTGATATTTTAATCAATATAAACTAATAATTGTAAAAAATACGGTATTTTAGAACTTTTCTTTTTTCATTCTTGGTTGACAGTCCCTTTAAATACTATCAGATGGATTTTAAATACAGTTTATTCTCATTTAATATGTTTTAAAGCAATATCGATAAAACATTTCGTCATTTCAGCCATCGATTGTTGACAAAAGCAAAAGGCAAATGCTTGTAAATAAATTAGATAATTGTTTTCATTATCGATTTTTTTCGTTGAAAAGTTGAAAAGCCAACTGTCTATATGAGTATTGAAATGCGGTAAGAATGTTTTAATCATAGCAATTGCACTCAAAAATCGTAGTGCTTGGACCATTACACTAGTATAAATCGATTTTGTTTTCTTAAAGTGCAGTCTTTCCAAACCTAAGACTAACTTTGTGTGCACTTCTCTGAACTTTGACCTCGCTTGCTGACTGAGCGTGAAAAATCAATTATGTATTTTAATGAATTGCTTAAATAGAATCGTGCGATGCGCAATTATAAAGCACCTTTATGAGTTAACGTTGAACCTTTG
>VMBQ01003472.1:22739-47131 GCA_007657795.1 Dreissena rostriformis
TATAACTATATAACTATATAACTATGTATCTATATAACTATATAACTATATAACTTTATAACTATATAACTATATAACTATATAACTATATAACTTTATAATTATATAACTTTATAACTATATAACTAACTTACTAACTAACTAACTAACTAACTAATTAACTAACTAACTAACTATATAACTAACTACCTAACTACCTAACTACCTAACAAACTATATAACTATATAACTATATAACTATATAAATATATAACTGTATAACTATATTACTATATAACTATATAACTATATAACTATATAACTATATAACTATATAACTTTATAACTATATAACTATATAACTAACAAGCTATATAACTATATAACTACATAACTATAAAACTATATAACTATATAACTATATAACTATATAACTATATAACTATATAACTATATAATTATATAACTATATAACTATATAACTATATGTCTATATTACTATATAACTATATAACTAAAAGTAATTGCAATAACCAAGGTAATCAGCGTATGAACGAGGATGTATCTTGCATCAGATTATGATGCACTAGTTTATCTTTTTCTTGTATAGGTTGATCAGGATGCAAACCGTAGCATATTAAACCAAACACTCAAATAAATACCAAGTGCATATAAGTTAAATAAAGCAGCATGCGTTGGAGAAGTTTTCATTCACAGGTGTTATCTCTCAATATGGATTTTGTTCGCACTTTTCATTTTCCTAAAGTGGTAAATGTGTAAAATGTTGGCTTTTAAGTTATGTTCAGCTACATCGGCATAAGTGCTTCTTAAATGCAATTTAAAGCTAGTTTTCGAATGTGCACAAACACAAATCAGAAGAAAATATCACAATATGTTCACACTTGGTCAAAATATTATAAAGGTCAATGCGACGGTATGATAAAATGTGGATAAAGTCTCAAAGCATAAAAATATACGTATTGAACTTATTAAACTCCAGAAAAAATATCAGGAACATAATTATTGTAAAGATGCACTAGTTGTTATGTTCCCACGGAGTGGGAGGAATAAAGCATTTTATTCGTCCGTACGTCCGTACGGTTATACGTCCACAAGCATTGTGTTTTGATAGTTTAGAAAATAATTTTAGCTGCGACTATTTATGGCAGAATTATGGTTCTTTGTCTGTTTTTTTTCCACCAAGTAATATTTAATCCCAAAGTCTTGTGTGTTATTTCATCTTTAGCTGCTGGATTGGTCCGGCTTAAACTTTTAAAATTACCTTATAGTGTCGACGATCGAAAAAAAGGAAATTTTGCTGCAACGAGTTTTGGCAGAATTATGGCCCTTTGGATGCTTGTCCACTGTATAATATATAACGGACTTGTCTGTTTCCCCTCATATGTTTTTGAGGCATCACAGTCGTTTGCATTTCTTGTTTATATAACCAAGTGACCAACTGCTTACACAATGCTGGAAAATAGATATCACGCAACAACACAAACACACATTTTTAAACCTGAGATCACCGCCTTGGAACGGTTATTGCAAAGTTATGGGGTAGTCATGAAGAGAAGTCACTGTCATCAAATATCATCTTACTTCGGTTTCCGAGAATATCTGTATTTTGATCTGTCTGCGCAGCGATATGATTACAACTCGCATGGTCATAATGGTAAGTTTCTGTCCTGGCAGCCATGGGGGCCCTGACCGAAAGGAACATCGATTCCTTTATAACCCGAAACATTTGATTGTGTTACATCACCATAAAACAGGACTTAGTTTTTCAAGCTATAAATGGGAATTTTGAGTTTGAAATGTTGTCAATTTCGGCAACTGGAATCTGGATCCTACAACAACTCAAAAAATACTTAAGCTGGGACGAATGAAACTCAGTATATCAATAGAAGGCCATATAAGAAATAAGCAGTCCTAACTATGTTTCAAACAAACTAACAACAGCACTGTTGTGCGATTTGCGAGAGACGCATATAGATTCTGTCCGCCATTTCGTCTCTGTGTTGCCCATGCAAGCCTGCGTCCTCTAATCGCTCAGTCAGAGTACCTCTCAAACCAATACCTGTCAAACATATGTGATATATGCATCAATACATGAAATATGGTATGCATCTTAATGCTATCATATCAAATGATAATCTATTTTTGCCAAATCAACCGTTATTTCCCTTCCCAGGAATCGTACAATCTCTTCCAAAAATGTTACAATCTTTTACAAAATCTCTAAATATGCCGTCGGACGAAATAAGCATTGGCCAATAAGGCGAACTGACCCATTTTGGGACAACAAGGGTGCATTTTGCTTTCTCCGATATCATCTTAGTGATACAGTTCGGAACCAACCTAGGTGGTGGAACTAACCAATTTACATCGTTTCATCACTTTTGTACTAAGGCATCTACTGCCTCTGTTCCTCTTGTAACATATCATAGCACAAAATTAGAGTTAAAATTACATTCACAAAATGTTATTATTTACCAAATATTTCGTTGATTTGAAAATTACTCACATTAAAGTAGACTTTTGTGTTGGTCATGATTTCTCACAATTTCATTTTGATTGGGAAAATGATCTGACATTTGGAGGATACCAGCTATATTTTGCTTTCGGAAAGAGTTAGATATTGTAAGGAAAAGGCCTAATCTAAATAGGGCATTATTTCCGTTGAAACCCGTGATGTTCTTTTTTTTTCCGATATATGTAAAATGACTCTATGCTACATGAACAAAATCCAAAAAATGTAATGAGTTTTTTCAATTTTGTAGTAATATATTAAATGTGATAATCTAGAAAGTTTGTAATTGGCACCGTAAGACCACGGGAAAATTGTTTAACTTACTTTTTTGTTGAATAATTAGTATAGGAATGTTTGTGTTTTTACACGAAACGAGTGTTTGTTTTTATCCAAGCATTTTGTTATTTAAATTCGGATCAAACAGCTTTTGTTGTAAGCACATCTATTGTATACCATTTATCCTGAACATGAACTTTGAAATTATGCAAATGTGAAATGCTGTTAAATGTGAATGTGTGACGATTTTGGCCGGTATTTTATCCTTTAGGTTCATTATTCTTTGAGTACATTCATATTGTTTACATCAAAACGAAAGTACGTTTCCCGTTGGCAAATCGTTAACTTTTCGGTAAGTTCCACGCACATAGTATGTGCATTTAAGATTGATCATTGTATTTTCATGTACATAATTTAATTATTTAATAATACAAGTCGGTTACAAACATGCACAATATGTTTTTGCATGATATAGTAGTAGTATAATACAGTTACTGCTTGAAACGGTAGGGTTGTATTTTCATGAAATAGTAGGGTTGTGTCTTTAACAAGGTGGTCACGTGAACCATAAGTATATAAAGCGCTGCTATACTGGGAGCAGGCAGTCTGCGTTCGATTGCCGATCAGAGCACATCGTTAAATACGTTGCATTAATTAGAGACCTTATACCATTGGAATTATCTGGGACTTTGGATGCCTTTTGAGTAGAAGTGACCCAAGCAACTTTAATTAGCTTGCTGGGTAGCTTCAATAGAGACTCATACCTTTGTCCGGGTCACAGGTTTTCATTGGTAATATAAGACAGTGCACGTGTCAGGTCTCGTAGGTCACCTGAGTGGTTCAAGCTCATTATTAGCGCTTGTACTACAGTGACCGATTGTCTTCCTTGCACAACGCAGAGGGGGGACATTGATTGTCTTCCTTGCGTAACGCAGAGGGGAGACACTGCAGACTCGTTGCTATAGGTGTAAGACACCCCAAGGTCGACCCAGGTCAACCCAAGACACCCCAAGTCGACCCAAGTCGACTCAAGTCAACCCAAGACAATCCAAGTCGACTCAAGCCAACCCAAGTCAATCCAAGTCGACTCAAGTCAACCCAAGACACTCCAAGTCAACCCAAGTCGACCCAAGTCGACCCAAGTCAACCCAAGACGACCCAAGTCGACCCAAGTCGACCCAAGTCAACCCAAGTCGACCCAAGTCGACCCAAGTCAACCCAAGTCGACCCAAGTCGACCCAAGTCAACCCAAGTCGACCCAAGTCGACCCAAGTCAACCCAAGTCGACCCAAGTCGACCCAAGTCAACCCAAGTCGACCCAAGTCGACCCAAGTCAACCCAAGTCGACCCAAGTCGACCCAAGTCAACCCAAGTCGACCCAAGTCGACCCAAGTCAACCCAAGTCGACCCAAGTCGACCCAAGTCAACCCAAGTCGACCCAAGTCGACCCAAGTCAACCCAAGTCGACCCAAGTCGACCCAAGTCAACCCAAGTCGACCCAAGTCGACCCAAGTCAACCCAAGTCGACCCAAGTCGACCCAAGTCAACCCAAGTCGACCCAAGTCGACCCAAGTCAACCCAAGTCGACCCAAGTCGACCCAAGTCAACCCAAGTCGACCCAAGTCGACCCAAGTCAACCCAAGTCGACCCAAGTCGACCCAAGTCAACCCAAGTCGACCCAAGTCGACCCAAGTCAACCCAAGTCGACCCAAGTCGACCCAAGTCAACCCAAGTCGACCCAAGTCGACCCAAGTCAACCCAAGTCGACCCAAGTCGACCCAAGTCAACCCAAGTCGACCCAAGTCGACCCAAGTCAACCCAAGTCGACCCAAGTCGACCCAAGTCAACCCAAGTCGACCCAAGTCGACCCAAGTCAACCCAAGTCGACCCAAGTCGACCCAAGTCAACCCAAGTCGACCCAAGTCGACCCAAGTCAACCCAAGTCGACCCAAGTCGACCCAAGTCAACCCAAGTCGACCCAAGTCAACCCAAGTCGACCCAAGTCGACCCAAGTCAACCCAAGTCGACCCAAGTCAACCCAAGTCGACCCAAGTCAACCCAAGTCGACCCAAGTCAACCCAAGTCGACCCAAGTCAACCCAAGTCGACCCAAGTCAACCCAAGTCGACCCAAGTCAACCCAAGTCGACCCAAGTCAACCCAAGTCGACCCAAGTCAAACCAAGTCGACCCAAGTCAACCCAAGTCGACCCAAGTCAACCCAAGTCGACCCAAGACACCCTAGGTGACCCAAGTGATCAAAGCAATCCAAGTCGCACAGGGCATACGGAACCGGCTTGTATAGAGGCAAATTATATTATTTGTTTATCAAATCACACGGCTAAGGTAAGCCCGAGGAAAAGCCATAATATATATATCCCGAAGGAACGGTAGACACGTTACAAATGTGAACACTTAAAGGTGGTCATAACAACCTATCCGAATGGAAGGTTTCAGGGTCATGGAAGACCCGCTCGTCGTTGTATAATGGGCTGTTCATCACCCTGACAACCAGACCTCGTTTAAATATCACACAGCGAATCGTGCAGTTCTCTGTACAGACACGTGACACACGGGAGCACATAAACTTGGTCAAGACGCCGCTTAGACATGAGCGAAAAATTACAAAAAAATTGCAACATCTAAAAATCAAAAGATGATACATTATAAAATGTGTATTTAACAACTGAGACAAAAAGATATGTACAACATAGTTATGCAACATATAAGAAATGGTGTTTTAAACTTACAGAAATCCCTGACATGAAGATCGTGACCATCATGATTCAAACCCATGAATTGTTTTACGAGTGAATGTATATTTTCGGCTTTGGGAACAAATTCCGAATAAAACTTCACTCTTCATGGTTTTGCCAAATGGATTCCAATAAGAAGACATTGTAAACATGTTAAAGAAGGTATTGCTGATTAAGTTGTATGCATGATCATTACAATACACCTTCGTTATGAGAGATACCCAATTGCCAGGCTTCTAACCTTGTTGTTATAGGCAAAAGACCAGTTACTCTCGAGCTCATACGTGAAAATCGTGTCGTTGTGCTGTCTAATCTCCTCGTCAGTCATGTCCAGAACCATGCGAATTACATACTTTGGACACGAACTTATCTTCGAATCTGAAATAACGTTCAACGGTAAGAACAGTTCACTTAGAAGTCAAAACACATTACCGCAATAATTGTATAACGATTATTCTGTAAGTTTATTGGTAAAGTGAGTGTGAAGGTTTTTGCATGCTACTTTTTAATCAACAGCGTCGTGTACAGAATTGTTCAAAAAGAGATGTCAATGTTTAATAACTAAGAATGACAAATGCAAAAGTGTAAACGCTATGCAAATCTTACACTTAAATATAGAAAAAATGAATCCTCAGAAGTATAAACAGGAGAGAACGTCTTCTAAACATTCGCTTACATGAAGCATGGCTTCATACCTTGAAATATTTATTCCAGTTTCGGTCAAAGTCATGGCATTGTCTGGAACTCGAACCATTCCGATCGAGGCTTTCTTAACTTTGGAAACAAACTGAAAACAACATTACAATAATCAGTTCAATTTCAAAATACTGGTATGAAGTGTAGAGCTCAAAGTATGCTAAAGCCGTGTTTACAAATGCAAACAGAATAGTTTGAAAGTTCCTGACTCGACTTCAAATGGAGAATGCGATTGGCAAGCGCCCGTTGATATTTCCAGTTTTCGCCCTCTTTGCTGAAGACTGTGTGAAAAGTAGAAAGAATTCATTTAAAATGTGTGAAACAATCAGAGTTCAGAGTTAATTCACTGCGCGTGAAATAAAAAAAAATAATGGTAAATGCGATGTGTCGAACAACGAGAACATAAATTGTAAATTTACAATTTGCATGAACGAAGTATACATTATTAATAAATTGTAACTGAAATTGATGAATGGACTGTATTTCACCCATTAATCGAACCTGTGTTATCATTAATAATGTACACACTCTCAAAATGCTTATCGTTAACCTTAACTGCTCTATAAAATTCCCGATTTGCGAATGTAGCAAAAAATGATGACCATGCAATAACGTTTTCAGGCAGCACTTACAGTTCTGATTTGGAAGTTGTCGAAGTGATAAGTATGAATGTCACATGGGAAATCCGTATCGTTGACCATAATTTTGCTTGGTCGAAATCCTTCATAAAATTTGTCATAAAATCAGCCAATTTAGTTACATCTTTTGGAACAGTGGTGGTGCATATACAATGTTTCGTAATACGAAGTAATTTTAATACTTGAAGTAAACTCAACTTTAGGGTTTAATAATCAATGTTTAGACATTCTAACTTGAACATTAATACCATTGCTACAAAGATACGTTTCAACACAGATTTGACAATAAGCTTTGTAACAGGAAAAGAAGAAGATCGGAATGCTATAAAACGTAATATTTATGACACTGTCGTCAAACATATTGCGATAAAATTCGTTAAAAACGTTAATAGCGCAAAAGCCACATTCAGTAATGCTACTTTTAAGTTGAATGATCTCAAAAGCGTCATTATTATTTTAAAAAGAGCAATAGTAGATCTTAATTAAAGTAATAAAAAGCAATAAAGACATAACGCCAGAGATGGTTTACTTTTAGGCAGGCCAATCATATAATACATTTACAAATTCGCGTCGTACAAATACATAACAAAATATAACATCTTTTACTCAAGCTATAGACAATATCGTTATAGAAATATACTGCTTTAACCTTGCATAGGTGCATATATGCACATACGAATTTAACTAGTATATATTAAATCGCAAATATTATTTTGTTTCCTATGTCGTTTAATGCTAGCGACTGGCTAGTTACAAGAATTTCTGTTATAATTATGTTTCTAAAGTCTCCTTTTTAAGAACTGTTTGAACCCAGCATACAATGCACATTATGAACCAAATAGGCATTTCTGGTTTAGACTTGCTCTGCATTGACAGTTCCAAAACGGTGACAGCAGCTTTAATATTTTTACCTTTAATATCATGTTGTATGTATTGCCGTGTACTGTATATGCCATTTGCACTATAATTGAAAAAAAACAAAAAAGACTAGCGGTTGTTAATGAGAATTAATTTCCTTAACGTTAACAAACACACACCTCTGGACAGCATATTGACATCTGCCACACATATCGTTAACAAACACATACCTCTGGACAGAACATTGACATTTGCCACACACATCGTAAACAAGCCTTGACCTTTTAGCTGCACGTGGTACGTAATTGCTGCAGAGATAAGCTAATATCGGAAGCAGACAGCTCCTTAAACGTCTGCGCGTATGTTGCGACTTCTGCCACAGTAGCTGATCCAATATGCTTCATCTACGTCAAATCTCGATGTACTTTTGCGATGGCAAATAAATGGTGTGTGAGCAGTGCTTCTAAGAATTGCGTGTCAATGTACCTTTAATGGCGTCGAACTAATCACCTTATATTTATTACAATAGTACAGTTCACCATCAGATCTAAGTAGGCTACACTTGTCTTTGATACCAATACGTGTACGTTTGCTTGTACTGCGAAAGGAAATACAATACAGCGGCATGATGGGAATTTGTCAAGTTATTAAAAGAAAAATATTAAGATGACCTGCTATACTGTTCAATGAAGCACTGAAATGGATTTTTACCTTGAAAGATCCTGATTATGCGTGTTTTACATGCACAGTGTCATAAATAAACGATAGAAATACATACGAAATAATGTTGCGTTGAGCATTGAGCAGCTGCAATGTGTTATTGACATGTAACACAACTTGTACCTATTGATGCAATAGCGCATTTCAGCCTACAAACGTTTGAATATTTCAAATGAATGCCATTATTATGATAGTTCTTGGATTTGTATTTTTGTACATTTTGTGTTGCATTTTGTGGCATACACCGGTTAAATCCCCGATGTTATACATGGATCTGGAAAAGTTAATTGATTGGATTTTATTTGATGTTTTCGTTTGTCGTTTTGAATGGTTTTAAGTCAGTTGCCTTAAATGGACCTTTTCACGTTTTGGCTTATTGACAAAATTGAAACAAAATGTTCAGATTCACAAATCGAGGGGTTAGTGCCAGAACGGTATAAGTGCAGTTTTTACGGAAAATCGGGTTTTGCAAAAGAAATATGTAATAGTTACTGCCGCATCTTTTGCACTCATAACCAGGCTTATATTCAGTCATTTAACATAATTTTTGTATAGAACCCCCTTGCACTAAGTGTTATGGAGTCATTTTGTATTATGCCATAACGTTATATATCCATTCCTGATAGAACCAGACTAGTTTTATGTCAATAAGATATAAGTACATTTTTCTTTTAAACACCATTTTGTATTTAACCCTGCTTATTCTCAATTTTAGTGTTTTATCTTATGAGTATTTGCTACTATATTATCAATTTATCATATACCTATATTATTTCAAACAAAATATATTATTACTCAAAACCTTATTTTTGATTTTCTCAAACGTGTGAAAAATGGACTTATCACGTTCTGGCTCTAACTCCTCGAAATGTTCGTTTTAGTTATGATATTTTTTAGGAAACAGTAATACTGAACATTTAAAATGATCTACACTATCCACTATATGAATATTTTGACGATCTAAAAACCTTAAAATTATAAAGCGTTGCACCGCGAAACGATTGAATAATTTGGAAAGTTCTGTTGTTATCGTTATAATCTGTGACACTACGGGGATTGCTTACATAAAGTATAAAATACATCACTAAGAGTATGAGCACGGATGGCCGAGTGGTCTAAGCGTAAGACGTTCACTCCAGGATCAGTGGTTCGAGCCCAGTTGCAGATTACATGTTGTTCTTTCTTAATTTTTATTCTTGGTTTTTACTGGAGCTTTGTTGTTCCAATGTTTACATTTATCAAATTAAAGAATTTATGACAAAGTTCAATACGTGCCAACATCTGTGAAAAGTGCCCTTTAAGGACGTTGTAACAATTAAACTTATGATGCAAACGGCGTTTTACTTTTTTTTCTGTTCGAAGTTCGCTAAAACAGATTTATATTTGTTGTAGTCTAATTATTCACTTTGATATTTGCAACTGGTCACTAACTTTTAATAGGACATCAACAAGAACGTTTTAATTAGATGGCAAACTGACCTATTAACAGACACATCGAATCACTTCACAACAAATGTGAGCAATAGAATGCTTCCGGTGTGGCAGAGATCATAATCATAATCGCCAGCAGCCCATTGTATAAATGTGAATAACTCTTATACAGTTGATAAGTTTTGGTTCAATTTTAGGATATTTTTTTGGGTAAGCGATAATAAAAAAAATATATATATATAAAACAGATGCACGTTTTGGTTAAGTTTTTGGTAAGATTTAGCCAAGCTATTTTACTTCGATTATCTTTATCCAAATAAGTATATCTTTTGGATTAGCCTAAGTTATCCATATTTATACGATTTGCTACAGGTCCTTAATTGATGGCAAAATTCGACCAAATGCCAGATCTCACAGCACACTACACCAAATGTAAGCATTGGGAAGCTCCAGCTGTGCTAACAGAAGAGGTCCCGTTACATCAAGACGACGTCCTCAAAGATTTACTTTAAGTCTTTTTTATGCGCATACACCATCTCTCCGAGCAATTATATGTATTATAATTATGTGTTCTGGCACTACTTTGGTCACAGTGTATTGCTCAATACGCAGCTTCGGAGGAAAAAGTGCTGTAAACCCTTCATAAGTCGGCTGAGTACAAATATATTCAACACTTTGCATTGAACGTCCCAAGGCAGTGACCGAAGCTTTAATAATTTGAATAGCTTTTGTTCGATGTGTTTTGAAATCTTATACTAGCTGACGGTTACAGGAATTATTTTTATTGATAGTGTGTGTGGAGTTTCATTGTTACTATATGGGTGTGTCGTCCCATAAATGTTTGAGGCACTTGACATGGATACAAAGTATTAAAAGATAAGTTGTGCGTATGTTAAACATTAGACCCGTGTTAACTGCGCACATATTTTTTATCGGAGAAATATAAGAAGAATAGCACATACGTAATTCCGATACACGCATTTCACGCCAAAATTATATCATGTGTCAAGGCCGTGTCTGTTATTGAATATCGTGCCTTGCTTGAGATTATGAACTAGAACGGACAGTTTTGCCTTATGGGTCGCGCGTACTGTAAGTTTACTTGTATTTTTCTGATACCATCATAGAATACGTTTAAATATACTTCTTAAACACCGATTTAACGGATCCAGACGGTGTTATTAGGCTTGTCTTTCCATTGTTTTGATTTATTATCGATTGTCAAAGTCAAAGTCCCTGACCACGTGGGTGGTCACCATGGAGATAACGAACTCTGACTGTCCAATGACGATCTGCGTGCACACGTATTCAGAATGTTGTCTTAAATTATTTTGGCGGTATTAATACGGGCAAAAGCCCGAAAGACGTTGACCGTTAATTTGTATCACTTTTCTGAAATACAAATTGACTTATCCAATAGACTTTAGAAGTCAAAAAATTCCTGCCCGAGTCATCTTTTTTTCTTGATACAAAATCATAGACCACTGGAGCAACAAAGATACTTCGACAAATGCTTTATTACACAAATATACATACCTCAAGAAATATTACGTCATGGAAGTCATTATTGTGTAGCGAAGTGTGCTCTATATTCTTGAATTACATGTTTTTCACCGCAAAAATACGCTGTTTTGCTCTAGTTTGTTATGCTTCCTGTTTCCTGTTTCCCGGCGTTAAGCCGTTAAGGGAACAAGTCATATTCCACAGACTGGTTTACTACATAACGCGATAACTTTCGGCAACATAATTTTGGTAAATATAACCCGTCAAAAATGTATTGCATGAATCTAGATTTCTTTCGAATTTATTTGTTTAGATCTATTAGATATCTAATTGTTATTATTATCCTCATAAATCAATAAACGCTTGTTTAAAAATAATGATTTTTTAAAAACATTATAGTCGGCATCTGTATTCTCGCGGTATTTCAAATGCGCCACCCTACAGTACGTGCTGTTTACATGTCAGAGTTCGTGACCCAATTTCCATTCGCTATCAGAAAGCAGTTTTACATGTGATCATTAGCAATAATCTGGTAAGTTGCGGTTGTAATCCATCAGAAACAAGTTTATTTACAAAATATATCGATATTACGATTTAACTGTTTTGTATTTTAGCTTAGTTTCAACTTGTTTACACCACGTCTGCTGGCACTTTGCCGAGGTTACATATCACTATATAAAGATTAGGCCTAAAACCCCTAAATCTAATACAGTTGGATTTTCGTAACAAAAATCTTCCAGATTGTTCAAATTAAAAAAAAAAAATGGAATTTACAAAACGTCTGCATCATTTATCAAATTTTAAGATTTGAGTTCACTGTTGGTTTTCCATTTGTAGAAGCTGTTCTGCCAAGCACTGGGCATCACACAAGCCATTCTATTGAGCAAAACTAACAGTTTTGGTTTCCAGAAATCAACAAAGGAGGGATTCCTGGACTATCAAAGTTTCCATGGAATAAGTTTTTAGCCATGATGATCTTGTTTATTGGTTTATATGTAGGTTTACTTCAAAGGATCATATATGTTAACTTTTAAAGAACTTTGTAGAATCTATATCTGTCTGTGTGTAAACAAAAATCAGCTATCGGATTATAAAGACCAGATGTGCAAACATTGTCAATGGGTTGTTAAATTAACAATTTGAAGGCAATTAACATGTTGACGAAAAGTGATAGTTCCAATGCAAATTTAGCCTATATGTCGACAAGTGTCTGCAACTAAATGTTTAACTTGTAATAAAACAACTTACCACAAGTTTGTAAAAGCACTCCGTACGTAGACGTTGTGATCATTTAGTACGACAGTGTAATTATAAACAGTTTCAACTAGCTTAATAAATTAATTAATTGGCTGTTGATTGTTGTTCCATGATAAATATTTATACGCTAGTAAAAAACCAGCATTGTTTATTGTTTAAAAGGTTATAAAATTGTATAATATATTGTTTTGAATAAACTGCATACTATTCTGTATTATACTTGTTTTTCATAATGCATTGAATGGATTATAATATATAAGGAATTCATTCAACAGTTTTTCAAAAGATAACATCACTTTGTAAGTACATGTACGTAAATATTCTTGTAAGTTGATGACAGTGTTTAAGCATTACTTATTGTGTTACTAGTCTTTTATGTGCAAATAAATGATGTGAAGTGTTTTGTATCGCAATGCATAACCATATAAGTTTTATATATGTACTGATTATACTAACATAATTTACATGCTTCTTCTAGCGGTTGAGCCTAGAAAGACTGACATATAAATAAGCTCATATGATAACTGAAATATCTGAGTTTGTTGTTTGCGTTATTAGAATGTATAAATTAAAAAAAATGGATAATATCACCTTATGTTTGTTTGCTTTCAAATACTTACTTTACAGCTATAAACTAAGTGTATGCAGTTTAGACAGTGATTTTTGAATTACTAAAAATTGGCTAGTTTTTAGTGAAAACATAATTTAAACTAGGGGACAATAGTTTGCAAAAGAAAACTAAAACCCTGTGAGATACCGGAATTTATGAAATATATCAATTGCAAAAAAACAACAAGTAAGATATCATTCAGTTCACATAATTATACATTGATAATCATGTCAATAAACATTGATTTGACACATTACATTATTTTGATTATGTTAAATCAGTTTATGCTTGAATCAACAGCTTTAGTTGACTTGAGTCATTTGATGAAATAACCTGTTTCTTGGGTAGTACCAGTACTTGGAATCTTATTAAGGGTGATCTAAGGGACGCTCCCACTTAAGGGATCAATACCGAGACCCCAAGTCACTATGCAGACACAATATCTACTACGCCGCAGCCACCGAACCAGCTTTAAATTCCATGAACTGAAAAAGCACACAGTTATAAGATATTAAAACTTGGCAGATGTAAAACGCTTTTTTTTCATCAAGCAACAAATAAGATTTATTTTGGCTGCGTTACTTTATTATTAGAACAATTATTATGTTTTGTACACAATAATGTCCAAATATTTATTACTGTTTACAATACGTGGTTATCAAATAAGCTTTTGCCCGTAAATTAGGTAGCACCTATTATCATATTACATATAGGATCTGACATGAGTTGTCATTTATACCATATTTTATTAAACGATTTCAGGAATTTTGTTAGTAAGCGAGCCTTTGGCACGCTTACTAACGAATTTCCTGGACGAGTTTAATAGCGAGCTCGAAGAGCACGCCAAAGGCGTGCTCGAGGCGATTACTACGGTAACACGAGTACTTGACTGTACAGGTTGTGGTTTTGAAAAGTTTTGTACCTGCGCGCGCAATATCCGGAACCGGATATTTCCGGAGTAAATAACCGGCGTGTCCTGATTGATCATAATGATAAAATAGATAAAAACGATCAAATTTACGGCTTTAAAATATTTTAAAATTCTTTTCTGTATTTTTTGTGACTATGTGTATCCCATCAATTTTCTTAGTCGTCAATTATTTCTTTTAAAACATATTACCGAACCAGCTTTCCGTATTTTATTTTCATCACTTGATGACCCAATTTATGACGTATCTTGTGACGTCATTTCAGTGACGAAACATTTTGGACGTATTTCGGATTGTGTGTTTGTCATGCATAACACCTTAAGAAAACAGACACTGGACGTGCATATCTTTATAACTTTATTGTTATTAGCATTGGATTTAAGTTGCCATTGAGGTACACGTGTCGTTTATACTAAATTTAGTTTTTTTTATGACTCCTCATCTCCTGTCAAAGCTTAAATAATGGCATTAATATATTCTACAGCACAGTGAGTTTCAGCTGCCATCGATATTTTAATTATTAAAATAATGTGGCTTATTATTATTATGTGCTACGTGTAATTATAATTATTTTCGATTATTTTTTTCGCCGCGCGCGACAGCTAGCCTATATTTCAGCATTTCCGAAATAAAGTATGGTCGAATGGTAAGTAATTCGGCCACCTTTTACCACCGGTTAAGGGACTTACAACCTGGTATATTATCTAAAAAGAGCTTCTGAGTATCAATGGCGTCTTTACCTCGTTAAAGCTGTTCTCGAACTGTCGTATATCCGGCGAGCACGCATTGGGGCCGCAGGTACAATCAACCGCCCACAAGAGAATCGGACAGTCCGGTTCCCGTCGCAAACTGCCTGGTTTCCGCTGCCAAAGTAGCGAATTCTATAAAGGAAAATATATTCCACAGTGGTTTATTTCGACAAAGCACGTCTGAAAATGGGAATTCATTATGGTTATTTGAAAACACGTTGACTTTAAATGCTCAAAAATGAAAATAAAACAAATATGCTGCCTGGCCCTCGTGAAATCTAAGTACAGTATGCAACATGGAGAAATCATTGCTGATGCCAGTCACGATGATTTTCACCTGCAAAATTATAATTAACAAGGAAGCAACAGTTGGCTGTTCTAAATTTTTACATTGTATGTTCTAGTTGATTGTTTAGTGTGTTTAGGAGGTTATGCCAAGGACATAGCCGCAGGGTACCAATTCTCGAACGGAACCAATTCTCGAACGATTTTAATAAATTATAAAATTTACTCACGTTGGAATCGTTGAATTTGAAATCGGGTCCTATTTTAAGTCAGTCAAATATGAATACATTATATTGGCAAACTTCCAACTTGACAGCCTCATCTTTGTTAACGCAAATGCTACATACTAGATTAATATCTTTGTCCTTGGTTTATACCAATCTTTGTTTGCTACACTATTTGTTTATAGTTTCATGCATTACAGCAACTTTCACCTATATATATATCTTCTCTTCAGTTATACATTGTTATTAAAGTATAGGTCATTCTTTGGTTAAGATAATTACTTATAAAAAATATTGAAGTTATTTAGTATCAAGGACTGTTGGCTAGATTGCACTTAAAATACCGGTTCGCCGCCAGCATGGATTCCAAAATTCGCGCACCTGCACAATAATTATTAGGGTTAGGGTAAGAGTGCGTACCGGTAAAGTGCAATTGCCCCGGACTGTTTTGTTGCTCTTATCCGCAGTTGGTATTCAAACCATATATATTTCTACCATATTTGTGCCAAAATAAGGTGACTCTATCTAAACAACACAGTCGGCAAATTAGCAACATTTTATAAACAGAAGCTTTTATGGGCTTTTCACACATTACCTCATGTGAGCTTTTGAACTGACAATATACTGTTCTAAATCAGAATAAAATTTCAATTAAATGTAATTCTTTTAAAAATGTTGCTTTATATCAAGTTAATCATGCTACTGTGAAACCATTATTATTCGTAAGACATTAATTTTCGTCTATTTTGTCAGTTGACCGATTGACGAATTTAAGTTCCTAACGAATAATTATGTCCAATGTTTGAACAAAATTAAGACTGCATTACCGTTGGCATGATACATTCAAATCCAACGTAATCCACGCATGCATACTGCATCTGTTTCTCAATCAAGAAAAATCCGGTTTTGACACAAAGAGGTGTACATTATACAGTATACTTAACTGACACGTGACATTTCCTGTAAAACGCGAATGCAATAAAGCTGTATCGAATGCGTTGACTTTGTTTAGGTAGAATAGTAATGATTATTACCCATTGTGTGTATTGTGTGTTAAGGGGTGTGAAGATAAGACAACACGCGACAGACGAAAGAGAATAAACATAATTGAAAAAAGTAAATGTGTATTGATAACTGTATACATACCGCGTTTCTAATGTGCTTATATATCCGATAATCCAATATTATTACAAAATCAATTTAAAAAAAATCTGGCCATTTATGGACAAGTGAATTTAAATTTAGATTGAATGCAATACGATACAAAGCAAGGTTTTATTGCGTTATACGCAGTCATGAAAAAAAAACGTGCTTCCCGGGGACTTTCTGAAAACCTGGAAAGTCAATTTCGGTTAAAAAATACCCTACGTTTGCATGCAATTAAATCGTCTGCATAACTTATTTAATTTATCTTTGACTGTTACGTTTTTGCATTTTAGCAGACAATATTTTAATGAAAAATGCCTCGTTAAACTTGTCAAAGCTGTCAATGATTCAAAAGATCGATAGCACTTCATAGTAACATCATTACCGGTAGTTGCTAATGGTAATTCAGTCCCACTTATCCGCTTATCATAACACTGAACGAGTTAATGGTATACAACACTAAGGGCCAGCTACTATAACTTGATAACAAAAGAAAAAAATAATAATTGGCATGTGATAAGGAGGGCCCACCTCCTGCAAGTGACTCCGTAGTTACCCCTTTTCCCCACCACGATTTATCGCAACCTCGATTTAGAGCGGACAAGTCTTACAAAAAAATCGGAAAGATGACCGACAAATTTTTGTTTCATTTTTTTTTTCAAAATCAGAAATTGACGAATTTAAGTGCTGACGAAATAGTCATTTTTTGAAAAATGACGAAATTTCGTGCTGACGAAAATAAATGGTTTCACAGTATTATACAGCATTGCAGTTTACCTATATATTTTTCAAAATGTCAGAATAGCTTAATTGGTAGAGCAACCCAGGCCGGCATCATAAGTCTAATAGATTGCTCATGGGGTGATTTCGGGTTCGAATCCCGATCTGACCTTCATAGGTAAACTTGTGGTTTCAAGGCTGGCAACTGATAGTGTGACAATCTGTTTTGAGCAGGGTTTTTGGCTAACAGTTCAGTTCATTAGGTCACATGAAAACCCTTTAATATGGCCCGTTTGTTTTTTAATTGCTGATTAACATAATAATTTAAAGTTAATTTCCTTATTTTTTATACCAGTCTTTACGAACTCCACGTTCTGCTGCTAGAAAGTGCCTTTAATAATCTAATTCAAATATTATCTGTATTAATTTTTTTTAGTTTCTTTTATTAAACATTAATCGAGCTCGCTTTGAGGCTTTGCCTTATTTCATATTAAAATATGGTATAATATGACAACGAGTGTCAGATCTTTTTTTATCACATGCTTTTAAACTAAATAAAATACATCTTAATTGACCAAACAAATGCTGATAGATCTTAAAGTTGATAACTATCGTGACGTCATTTCATGTTGACGACGTCATTTCACCAAAATAAAGCCATGCGATTGGTTAGTTATTGATTCTGTAGCCAATGAAAACGCTTACACATGTTGTATTACACATGTTTAATATAAAAAAAATATGTAATGTCTGTATTACATTGAAAACAAGGTATAGCATGTGATAAATAAAGATATTTGTCGGACACACCAGTATTGTCAGCAGGTACATTGGCCGCAAGAATTCGATTGGAACATGGAGGTATAATTATTAATCGTACTAGTGTTTAAATATTAGTTGTTGTATTTAAGACATAAATATATTCATTTGTGTGACAATCTTTTAAAGTAGAACGATTACAGCACTGTTTGAATGCGAATGAAGAAACACTTGTATAAAAAATATCTGTTGACTGTTTTGTATTTTGTTTAACCGGTATGTCTTATTCGGGACGTAGTCATTATCACTTTTCGTTTTTTGTGTACCGGTATGTTATACTTGAAACCTTATTCAAATGGAGTGAAGTGCCAACACTGCAAAAGTCCACATTATTGTTAATAAGATGACACGCTTTCGACGTATTAATACTACATATCATATTTAACCTCCGAGAAAAGGTACTTTCTATACCACGCATTTCCTCACAAGACCGTCTTATTGTCATTAAGTTTTAAAGATACTGCACAGCGCTAGACATATACACTTTCAATCAGAGCAAACATGTTTTAAAGCAAAGGTTGCGAAAACAAAACAAGACAAAATCACTATGGGGGGGGGGGNTTTCTGAGTATTTTTGTTCTAAAGTTACTAAAGAACGATGTTTTTCGCAGGAAAATTTAGTTACTGAAAAACGTATGTGGAGTTTATACCGAAGTTTTTGTTTAATTGTGAAAAATCGACCACAAATCGCTTTCCGTCGTAACTGACATTTGGACGTCGAGAATTACACACTTCGATTTTGGGTTCATATTTGTGAAACTTTTAGCTGTTTTGGACATACTTGGTGGATTTTCATCAAATAAACGGTGTTTATTCATAGATTGATGCTTTTTGCTGACAAATACAACGACATTTGTGTGCATTATTCGATTTTTCATGCTGTAACATAGCGTTATTAAATACACCTGTGAAATCATCGTTGGATACCTTTTCTTTTATTATATATATAAGGACAAAAAAATATATTTTGAAGTACCTGTGATTATAACCATACAGTTGATTGTGGAAATTGCTAAATACGATAGTCGTGTTGTTTTTTATAACAATGCAAATATTCTATTTCCTTACTTAACTGTAGTATAAGGTATGGTAATTCAATAGAAATGAATGCAATTAACAGGAAGTGCGGCTATGCGCAAGCGCGACATTAAAAATATTTCGCAAAAAATAATTCATGCGTTTGTAAGTTAACATTCACATTCAAATACGAATTGAAAAAATAGAACCCGAAATGATATTGTTTCAGTCAACTTCAATGTATTCTCTTAATTTTTAGTTTTAACAACGTTCCATTAGGTTTATGAAAGATGTGTTATATGAAGGAACCCAATGTAGTACCAGTTGTGGAACATATTTAGGGTAGTCCAAGCAAAATTTGAATATACAAATATCTTAGTTTTCAATTATAGTTCTCAATTTATTGTACAGAAACTTAACACAAAATATAAGAATTAACTGTTTTTGGTTTTTAAACATCTTGCAACAGTGATAACAGTATATTATTCTTGGACAAAAAAATAGAGAATCCGTTTTAAGAAGCAGAAAAACCAAAAGGACTTATGCACACACTATCCAGTTTCATTATGGTTAATAGTTTTAACTCTATACAAGATTCCCGCATGTTTCCTATTAAGAGACCAAAGATGATGAAAACGTTTATAATTATGAACCCTGATTATTGATAGTAATATTCCAATGTTTGTTCACCAAATGATAAACATGTTTGGCTGATTTTATCACAGAAAAACGAAAAAGAAACAAGAGTTCCAAAAACCAGCAAAACCAAAACAATATACACCCTCTTATTCGAAGGGGGCATACAAAGGAAAATTTGTTCCTACTATCTGACTAGTTTTACAAAAATACATAAAATACGAATATAAACAATACAACTAAAGAAACAACATAATACACATTATTGAGGAATGCATGTGAAATTGTTTATGCTCTATTTCAACTTATACATTGACTAGATCTAAATCCGTTTTCCCAATGCACATTTTGATTACACTTATATATTTAATTAATGTTTTCTTGTGCATGAATTCGTTTGGATCCTGTACTTTAATTTACCAAGTTATTGTGAGCAAGACTCATTTAGAGTCCATGCACCAAAAGTCCTTTTTAAATGTACGTTGAAATGGTATCAGCAGTGCACTTATGGTCCCTACAAACTATAAACGCGACTTAATTAAGGTTCTAGTTCATTAACTCAAGCGGAGCACGATATTAAGTCCTACACACGAGTTTCCCCATATGTATTTATAGTTTGTTAAAACGGTCAGGAAACGTAAAATTAGTTTACTGACTTTCGGTCTCCTTTAAATATCTCTCTTATAGTTCAATGCTATAAAAGTTAACAATTAATGCGTATACAATTTATAATATTATAGTTTAAGTGACATGGTCATGGACCGCAGTTTTCTTGATTTAACTATTTAATCTTAAGTAACATATACATCTATTAATTATAAACCAATCGGTTTCCGACTGGAAATACCCGTTTTATTTATTAATAACACGACAATACGAGAAAACGTATTCTCTATTTCTGTTTCAGTGTCATACCAGTAGCCGGACATCGTTTTATGTCTGTACAGTTTTTCGTCAGTTTTAGGCACTTATCATCATTAAAACAAAACCTTGACTTAAAAGAACTGTTTGGATTAAAAATAACAATATGCCGAGAAATTAATGTAATATATTTTATGATACACGAGTATGTTGTTCTCTCGGGCGATACGATTTACCCATCCAATTCGATTTCTGCAAGTTATAAGAATACTCAGTGGTTTTCATTTCTAGTCTTGCAAGTTTAAAGAAGTTCCATACAAGCGTAAGATACTTAATATAATAATAATTGATACTAACATTTAAATTTGTCTTAAAGCTCATATTATTACACTTCACATCACATATTACTAACGTGTAATCAATGTCGTTTATAAGTCATTTCAATCGTTAAAATCGTTTATGTTGATAACATATTAACTTTTTGATGATTACTCATGATGCCTACACAATTGTGTAACTTCCAATATAGATCCGTAATCATCTCGGACAGTGACTATGTTCAAATACTATATAATTATTGCTTGTCAATTGAGATAAAATAAGGCGCCACACAACGAAGCAAGAGCATAATTATTTTTCAGTGCATGTGAGTCTCTGTTAGAGCAAAAATGTCAAATGCATTATACGTATACTCCGTGTTACCGCGACATCTATGCACTGTAACGGAGTGTATCGAACATGAGACAGTCTAACCGATTTTACGGCCATGTGTACTGCGATATATGTCATGGTCGTTGTTTACAATGAAACATGCGTAGAAATAACACTGTTCTGTTGTACATTATCAACAAGCAAATATTAATTAAGCATTACACGTTAACTTCGCACATCAATGCATTCAAAATGCAACATGCAATGTGAAGCAACTTCGTTGTTATGTCAGCTTAGCGATTTGAACATCATAAACAATACATGACATACATTCAGAGTCCGACCTTGAAATAGAATGAAGTCATACTTATACAGTGTCCTTTTACATACATATTCAAACCGTTATCGGAAACCATATATATGATTTGCGAAGCAATAACTAATATGAATTTTGATCGTTTATGGCAAATTAAATCGAAAGAATATACTTTTCATATACCAATAATGAAGGCGTGTTAAAAAACTCGAACAATGAATATTTGTTTGTGCATGCATTAAGTTGACTTCAGAAGATACATCATAATGTGATCCAATTTTCTAAATTTAATACACTGGGAAAAAACACAATTAACATTCAACATAATTGCCTTTTGCATTTTTACATAAGATATAAGTATCTTACTATTGTTTGCAATGAATTGATTGATGATCATTTGGGATATGTGATGTGCATGTCTTTTTTCATCACTCATTTTCTTATGTAACTATATGCATATTTATTGCCATTGTTTATTTTTTTATTGTACACCAGATAATGACTTATTATTCACGTTTCGCCTTTTGCCTTGTTTACTTTATATCCACATACAAAATGATAAATGATACTTGGGCACATTCTTATTCGAAGACAGCTTTATGGTTCATGGAAAACAACTTTTGAATGTTGAATTATCTTTAAACGATACAAATGTCTTTCCTGCTGTTCGTTTGAAAACCACGAGAGTCCTGTTCTATAAATATGAAAGCTCACCTTATTGTTTGGAGCAAAATTAAAATAAAAAGCGTTGAACGAAAAGCAGACTATATTGGTCGAAAGTTGAAGTTGTATAAATATGCATTTATTGCCACCTCCTGTTCTTAGTGCCACATCCTAGGCATTGGCTCCATCTCTTTTGGAAGAATGCACAATAATATATTATATCGACAAGAAGCCAATGTGTTCGTGAATGCCGCAAATCGCTTACGTAGAAAACAATAGGTTGATGTTGTTTTCGATTTAATTTGATTGAAATTTGCTCGTCATACATGCAACACAACATCAATTTCGATGGTAACCACGTTCTTGCCTATTGAGCCCAACATAGAACATGACTAGAACAGAACAATACGAATAAACATATTACACACCTTTAGACTCTCAATGGAGCCTGTATTCATTTTCCTAATTGTGTCTCATATTCGGAAATTCACATGTGCCATTATTAAATTTGCTATAATTTAGTATGGACAATTAATAAAGATAATTATTTAGTTTTTTTTAGAAATTTAAACTGTCTTTGAGCGAAACAAAAACGTGCGTTTTGGTGTTTGGCATTTTAGAATCACTTAAGCTCGACAATTATCCTTTTTAACATAAACTACTTTGCATGTGTACTAGTATTTCGCTTTATGAACAGTTTAACATAAAATTGCAATTTATCTTAATCAGAATATATAAAAAACAGAATGAATATTTACAATACGTAAAGGAGAGATCGATATAATAAGCATGAAATAGCAATTCATTTAATCGTTAACGTCATGACAAATACACGAATTTATGATAATTGATTGAGACATAAACTACACCCCTTAACCCATGTATGCCTAGCGTCTAGAAAAAAGGCCTTAGCAAACAGCGTAGATCCAGATGAGACGCCGCATGATGCGGCGTCTTATCAGGGTCTGCGCTTTTTGCTTAAAGGAATTTCTGTAAGAAATATTCGAAATATAGAAATAAATATACTAGTCATCCTAATTTTTGAAATAAATTGATCAAATTTAAAAGGATGGGAGAGTCCACTAGGCATACATGGGTTTATTCACAGATACTTAATCCTCGATGCAAATTCCTTTAATCTTCAAACCCTACATGAACATTGATTGTTTATTGAGGTCAATAAGGCGCAGCACAATTAAAAAAGTACATAATCATGCCCAATTCAAGAAATAGATGTGTCATCATCAATATAGTATAATTGTTTTGATCGCGTCATACATCTACTGTCAGGCAATTTAAGACAGTCAGAAAATGTGTCGGTGTAACAAATGTTACTTTAGCCGACAAGTCGATACGATAAATCAAATCAAGCTTTAGCAAGATGAATTGCTTTCGTTAATTGATTCTTTACTTGGTTTGCGATATTTAAATGTAATGGTCACTGTTTTTAAGAAAACATAAGGACATTGGCGTTTGAATTCGTTCTTATTTGCCATTACAATTCTCCTTATGCAGGGGGTTGATCGTACGCAAGTAACTGTTGTGGCGTAAGTGAGAAAAATATTAACTATTGTTCAAAATGGCGGCCAACGGCTAATATTTCGATTTTTTGGCCTGAACTTTTGAAAGGTTTGTACATTTACCATACTTATTCGACATTATCCATACGCGCAAGATGTGATACTGATAGATATTTAACCTCGGTATAAATCCTGTAGCTTCATTATCAATATTAAAAAAGTTATTGACTACTTAATACGCAAGTTCCTGGTTGTTTACGATTGACACGGCTCATTGTATGTGCATTTTTAGGTCATATATAAGGTTTTCTCAGCAGTTTTCATTGAAAGGTGGACTCAAGAACTATCGTAGTGCCCCTTACCTGAACACCAGGATGCTTCCAAAAGGCAATCGCACTATATGCATCAAAATTCGAAAATTAACCCCCATTTTCATAACTGTTGAGCACAGTAACCCCACTTTCCGTAACTGTTGTTTATGCAAAAAGCACACTTGGTATGTGTACATGAGTCCAGGCTAGTCCTGAAATAAGGACAATGTTTTGTCAGTATACTTGGAATACTAAGATTGGTCATGCAATAGCCCTCAATCATTGTATTGC
>VMBQ01003472.1:49605-110488 GCA_007657795.1 Dreissena rostriformis
ATTATATTTGTTATGTAACGAAGGTAATGGTAGCCAGACATATCTTTTTTAAAATGATGTTCGGCGTATATCATGATTTTGATATCCAGTACATGTACGCTTATATTTAAACTGCACACTTGTGTACGAAGATATAACTGATACTACATCAGATCATATTTTTTTGTGTAATCCCATGGCATATTAGGTATATAACATAAGTATGTTTTAAACGCTTAAAATGTATGGTACAATATATATAGTTTTTAAGTATTTCATCAAGACACAGTTTTCTTTCCTAGCATTTTAATCACACATTTAGTTTGTTTTCAGTGCGTTTTCTAAATGAAAAGTCAATCAACGCTAATTGTGGAACACGTTGTTAATTTTAAATGTACACAACAATTTATCAATAAATGATATCAGTCATTTTGGCAGTTATCCAATCTGTCCAGTACATTATCAAGGTGCCCGTGTAAATTACATATATTTTAGTTGGATAAACAATAAAAGTAAAAAATAATAATAACGTTAAATCTGTAAATTACATATAATCCAGAAAAATATTGCCCGGGCGCGATTCGAACCAGAAACCTCTCGATCACTAGACCAGCATCCTACCACTAGACCACTGTCCCCACTTAAACCCATTTGACCACTGTTCCCACTTTACCTGAAAATGGATAACACACGGATAATCGAGGATCTATAAATAAATATTTTAGGACACACCTACCTCTGTTAGCATGGTTAGGCTCCGCCCATTCAGCGCTTTTTCAGCGGTTTGGACAAATGCGCATGCGTAGCGATTAATCGCGTACAATCGCTTAAAAAGTGGTTGCGCAATTCAGCGGATGAAAACCGATTTAATCCGTTTAAAACGCTAAATAACCGCCGAAAATCTATTAAGCGCTTAAATCGGTTTAAAACGCTTATTTTTGAGCGATTTTTTACCGATTAATCGCGGAACACAATCGCTAACGTTACTGTAGTTGGTGACGGAGATGCGGGTCTACTGCGTCTTTCATTCGGCTCAGCAAGATGCGATTTAACACCTTTCTTGGAGTGGACAACATCGTTATACCGCGGTAGTTGTGTTATACCGCCAAATGCCTTTTCACACACGCTATGAGCCGAACGAAATGTAGTTAAGAATAATCAGTACCAATACGCTATTACGGATGTACGTATAAGAAGAGGCCATTATTTTCGGTTTGTAATGGTGACAATTAAGTCTACAATTCATGACCGAATCTGAAGTTCCGAATCCTTGGGGAATCTGAAGTTCCGAATCCCTGGATGAGTTGTAAATACGCGGCTTGAATAAGGAATATGGAACTGGTTCATTTGTCCTTATGTAGCATAGAAAAGGGAATTGGAGTATAAATTAACAAAATAGAAATGTGCTACAATGCCTTTTGTATGTAATTAATATATGTAAATTAATTGTATATGTTTCAAGTTTGGATGACTGGAAGTAAATATTCTAGGTAGTAAATGCCATTTTGGTTTGAACAAGAAATCCTATTTAAGCGCGAAGACAAACAGGAATATCAATCATAATATATAACATTATTGTATTCGAGTTAATTAACAAAAAATATTTTGTCACATAGCTGTTTCTTTCATATTACAAAGTAACAGTTCCTTATTCGGCATGCATTAGGAACAAGGAACAATTTCATTATTGCTTAATCGTGAATGAATACATCAATGAAAATAAGTATTTTTTGGTTTTGATTTTCTTTAAGAAGTAAATTTATTATCTTTCATTAAAAGCTTATGTGAAATATAGGTAACGTTTTAATAAGGAATAACGACATTTCAATTGCTCTGTTTAATTGTTCCGAATGATTGACTTTAGCACATGATAATTTATTAGCGGAAAACATATGTTACACTATAAGCGGGAAATCGCGATACATCTTGCTAATGTTTTTTAAAGTGTGCCATCTGACATTTTGTCTCTGATATAAACGTTTACCGCACGTGCGAACACCTTTGTTGTCATTTAGAGATGTATGGAGTTTGATGTAACCAAACCATAAGTACAATTTAAGAACATTACAAAACAAATAAAACGTTGTGCATACAATAAAAAAGACGAAATCAATGAATGCATATAGCATGGACCGTATGCGAAAAGCCAAATCTTGAGCACCAGTACGCCATTGTTTGTATTGCAATACGGTATTGACCTGGGGAAAGTTGTGCGTCAGTTCCAAAAATGTTTAGCTCACCTGCGAACAAAGTGCAAAAATTTCCTCTGAAACTGAAAGACCCAGAGGTTAAGTATTTGTCATATAACATCCTATGGTTGTCTTTTAACAAGCTTGCATAAATCATGGCCCCGGGGTCACCCTAGGGGATCCGTCCTGGTGTTACTTGCGTTTTTTAAATGTGCACAGTGAAAACTGTTTAAATCTTCTTCTCTGAAACCGCACGGCCAAGAGGTGTAGTATTTGGTATGTAATATCGTATAAACGTCCCCTAACAAAGTTTTCCAATCTTGTCCCTGGGATCAAGACTTGCTTCGCCCCGGTAGCAAGCAGTTTTGCATAAACTTGCATAGGAGAAACCTTAAAAATCTTATAATTAAAAGTTCTAGTATTTGTGAAAACCAAATAAAATTACAAAAACTAACATTATTTTTATGGCAAATGTACAATCACAATATTCACGGCCTTGTTTAGTTGTTTGCAACAAAAGCTGTTGTTCGAGACGCTATATATGAACCCTACTTTCAAAATAAATATATGAATACTGAAACTCCATAAACAGTTTCAGGAGATAAACTCTTGTTTCGATCCGATTGTTGTTATTAAAGACATGTGACAATTATCCTAAACAAAACATGAACATCCAATCAATATCAATTGTACACATGGTTAAAGTTCCACTGTAGGAATAATAAAACTCTTATGACAGAAACAGAAGAGAAACTCTCGTCACCAAGGCCTTTAGCTATGGCAAGTGAGCACAGTCTTTTTTATATAAGACAATACATAAAACACAAAACTGTAGTTTAACACGATGAAAACTGAGATCAACGCCGTTGACAAGTCAACCGATATAAAACGCGCCGTTCCACAAATTAGGACCGTAATTAATCATGAAACACACAAGTTTAAATACAAAATTAATCGCATGTATGCCTACTGACGATCACCTTGATAGTTAGAGCGTGTTAAAGGCGAATGTTGACTTTGACTTTGTACTTGCTTTAATGTCAACTTAACATCGTCTTGTTCTCGTTTAAGTCCACGCGTACGTTACAGCAAGTGATGTACAACTCGGTGGCTTTATCCGAAAGAAAGATCATGCAGTACAGAATTCACTGCCGTGGGTTTAATTTGACATATATACGGAGTTGATCTATTTTATGCATGCACACAAGACTTGTGATTCTCTGCCTATGGAGTTTCCAGAGATTCATTGTTTGCGATATTAAATAAAACATCAGTTTGATGACTGTTGTGTGGATGCAGTAGAACGTAGCCCCGTACATATCACATATGTTTTTATATTTCAATCGTCGGAGGCTGTTAGCAGTAGATCTGTTTTGATTATGTGGATGGAACGCATGTACGATTTGTCTTAAGCGATGTTTCGGCAGTATATTAAACGGAGGATATTTTTATAGCAACACCTGATGCTATTATCACAACCCAATATTTTTGTTTTCAGAATTATCACAAATGACCGTGCTATTTCATAGTAGATACAAAGGTCAGTGGTTCGATCCCAGGTGCGGCTAACTTTTTTCACTTCTTTTTTCTTTCTTTTATTTCATTCTTTTTTTTTTACTGGAGCTCTTTAGTCCTGTTGTTTACATTAATCAATTTAAAGCATTTCTTCACAAACTTCAAAACATGCCGAAATCTGTCAACAAGTCCTTGTTATTGATGATTAATGTCGAGTTTGATACTGTGTGGTCTTATGTTTATGATTACATATTGTATTATTGTGTTTTTTTTTTTGTAAGCTGTTATGATCCCAGTTAAGATTGTAAACAATTTCTAATGTTTATGCATGTTTCTAGCAATCTATGTACCGGTACATGGGTTTCGCCTTATTGCTGTATTTTATGATATATTACTCAGACGGTATGAATGGTTAAAAAAAAAATCTCTGTTAAAAGTGCGGTGACCCCCTTTTTTATTTTTGTTTAATGATAACAATACTAAGATGAACATATTTGAGCAGTTTCGCAGACATTTATTAGATAGAACTTTAATTAATTTCATTTTTGTGGCTAAAATAGTAAACAAATTACGTTTTTTTGGGTGACATAACATTTAAAAAAAAAAAAATCTTAAAATTTAACTTGTGTTCTCCATTTTTTGTTTGGTATTTTGTGGTTAAATTATATGGTATATGATGTATCTTAGCTTATATCATATCTACATGTTGCCAATTTCATAGGTTATTAATCATGTTTATGCAATTAGAGATTTTTCAGTTTTAACGAAAAAGTACAAGTTATATAATGGGTAATAAAATCAAAACAAGGCCGGTGACCCTATGTTTTTATTTTATTTTTTTAATATAGTATTTGTATGTAGTACTTAAATATAAATTTTGAACAAAATCTATTAGATGGAAAAAAAATCAGCAAAACTGCAGCAACACCCCTTAAAGCAATTTAGTTTGACAATTTTCTGTTAAAACATCGCTACTTGTTATTTTAATATCTTTTATAGATATACCACATTTCTTTGTATGCTTATAACTTTCAAATCTATCCCCTAATCGTTATAATAGATTTCCGATTCCAACGATACTAGTACAGTAAAAGTATGTGCGTAATATTCGATTTACGCGTCACGTTTCGGCTTTCAGGCTTTAAAATTGTAACTGCATATTTACAATTAATTGAGCTCGTTTTAGACAAACTTAAGCATATAATGTTTGTTGCGTTAAATATGCTAAATGAAAAGAAACCACATTTTACTTTTTATCAAATAAATTATGATAACAACAACATTTATTTATAATGTCATAACACTGTACATAACATCATGATACATATTTAAATATGACAAATACATATAAATTAATCATAACAAAGCAATTCTTTTGTTACTCGTAAGGACACATGATGTTTTATTCTCCAATGCAGATTCAATTGTACAACTACTTAAACATACGCCAAATTTCGAGCGTACGTTTTGTAACTTCATATTAACGTTATTTACATAAAAACAAACGTAATTTGTAAGTAAAGGGAGCTACTCTAAGCAAAACTGTCGAAACAACTACAATTGGGGCGCAATTTTACTACTTGCTGATCAGAAACTAGTTATACCACAGGTATTTAAAAATAATTTTTTTGTCCTTATATATATATATTTATTATATATATAAGGACAAAAAAATATTTTCAAGTACCTGTGAGTTATACTTATATGGGAGAGACGATACATTGTAATACACTTACTTTAACCATAAGATTGTCGCGTTCCTGTAAATTGATGTACCGGTATACTTATTTAAGAGACTTGTCCACGGATTGTCGTTAAATCAAAAGTGGCACTTAATGAAACACGTTTCATACCACATTACAGAAAACATAACATGCACCTTTTCGTGTTGATTCGTTTAACATCTTTCTTTTAATTCCTAAAATGTTAAGCATGTATGCAACAAAAGAACGTGCGTTCCGAGTTTCCAAGTGACTTCGCAATTTGTATGCACTCTTAAAGTCGATTTTTGGCAATCTAACAAATATTCATACATATACCTAGATTTCACACTTGCTTCGCTTAAGGATCCTGGGTTTAGTCGGCCTGCTGCAACTTGTGATAACGTCTTGCCACCTGCTGGTGTTTAATCAGAATCGAAACGTGTTCAATACTGATGTATATGCTGCGTACGCCTGACAATAGGCAGTGTCAAAGATGTGATTATTTTAATCAGCATTTTTGTCAGATGTATACTGTTTTTGATGAAAGGAATTCATTCTGCGCACACCTCTCTTGGTACAAGTGTCACAAACACACCATTGGCTGGACAAAGCGACGGACGAAACGTCTCTTTTAAAGGAATCTGAAATAAAACACCAGTAATTCATAAAATATCAACTAAAACATTTCTGAAACACATATAATACATATTGCCATATAATATAGGGATGTTCCAGTTTTTCTTTGTTGCACGCGTATAAATTCTCTGCCGCACGGGATTTTTCCAGAGCATCACAAATACAATCCTACACATTTATAAACATTACTACCGGTTGTGAAACAACAGAAGAAACCATAAAGCAGCACACACACGTTTGGCTTGTATTTAAACGGTCAATGTGACACACGGTAAAATGCGGACCAAGTATATAAGCCTGACTAGAGGGAGGCATACATATATCAACTTACCTCTGTTTCTGTGCAGGTCTGTATTTTGAATTGTCTGAGGAGTGTTACGATGGCTACTCGCATGGTCATCATGGCAAGCTTCTGTCCGGGGCAGCCACGGGGGCCCTGACCGAAGGGCATGAAAACGTACGGGTGTCTAGAGGACATGCCGTCCTTAGAAAACCTGAAACCGATTATCTTTTTGCATTGGCCGTTTCAAGCTTTCATCAGTTTAATGCTTTGCACTGTGTTTTATGTATTGTCCTGGATCGTATTTGAATAGCTAGTTGGAACGAGAATTTCACTGTTGGTGGTGTTGTTGTAGTTTATGTCATACATAACAATTAAAAACAAAATAAGGTGGTCATACATACCTATCTGGATTGAAAGTATCGGGGTCAGCGAAGACCCGCTCGTCGTTGTATAGAGGGCTGTTCATCACCCTGACAACCAGACCTCGTTTAAATATTACACCTCGAATCGTGCAGTCCTCTGTGCAGACACGTGACACACTGGAAAACATAGTATCAACGTGGTCATTTAGCGTTTAAAACATGAAGACAAACTGGACCTCATGGTAACAACTTAATCATAAAACTGCTTAGACATATAGACACGGTAGAAACCATAGTAACAACTTGGTCAAAAACGGCGACTGGTGAACGGAATGAAAAATACATATCAACTATATAAAAAAAACATTGTTTAGCTTTGACCTATCAAGACAATTACCCAAAATTGAATACTTGTTTAGATTATGTTTGTATGCATTTTTCTACAATACAAGGCAATCGGCCACTTGTTTCATGTACTTAAATTACTAGCAGCTTAAAATAATAAAATTTCTCACTTTAAGTTTCTTGATTCCTATATTTAATGGATTTACACGAAAGAATAACTGTATTTGCAGGAACAAGTTGAAGATCATTCCTTAGATTTGCAGAGATTGTATATAATATCAAAAGATGAGTTTATGGTGTAACATACCCTGGTGCCACTGGATGTTTTCTGAATGTTTCACTGAAAAACATGTCGAAGTATTTCATCTGTTGAAGCTGCTCATTTGTTATATCGTCGTACTGCAAACAAGACAGGCTTTGTAATACATGTATTGATCAACACATGGCATGGCTGTCACTAAAGAAATAAGACGTCTTGTGTTATTGTTTCTGAAATGATTTTATTAGAGTTTTATTCATCAATTAGTTGTAAGACATATTTTGCGGTAATAGATGTCACAGTACATAATTAATTATGCAAACTTAATTTCCTTTTTTTTCGAATTTGAATTTTAGCAAACAGGTGCTTACCTTTTTGAATATGGAATTTATCTCATCCACGAGTCGTTCTTGGCAATCCTTATTCATCGACAGTTCATACAGAATGAACTGGATGGAGGCTGTAATGCTAGTAAAAATTTCGCCTTCGAAGGTCAGTAAAATGGCAATAATTTCGTCCGTTGAAAGACTTCGTCGTGTTAGACTCCCGTCTTCGTCACGTGTCAAAATACCCGATGACGTCAGATATGATAAAAGCGAATGATGATCGTTTGCTTTCATATGGTTGTTATTCTGCAAAGTAAAATGCGACATATTAGCGATGTTTGAATAAATGTATAGGGATTCCTGGTAAATCTCGCGCCTCTTTATTTAACGAAAGTGACACATTGCTTATACATTTACAATGCAGGATATACAAACAACACGATATTCAATAAGAAAATATAAAATGTGAGTTAATCACCTTGCAAAATGTATAACTAATTGAAGTCTATAACAATTATAAATTTTATGCAACTAAATTAATGCATATCGAAGGAATAAAAAACAACATTTTAAATTCGAGTCAAAGTGTGCAGGTACCTGAGAAGCTATGAACAAGGGTATGTAGTCTCTCAGAAGTTTCAAAACCGCAGTGTGGGCTCTTTTATGTTTCACATCAGCAATTTTAAGAATAGGTGCAAGCGACGGGAACAGTGCTGTGTAGATAAAAGTAAGACAATAATAAGAACCCTAAAAGGGGAAAATTAGGAGTCGAAACCAGGAAACTAATAAAATGTTTCTTTTAGAATAACGTGATACTGTGACGAGTGTGGTAATCAACTGTCAGATATAATGAGTTTCTCGTCGGTTCTGATAATCATAAAGAGTAAAGTTAAAAAATCGCCAGGGTTATTATTCATTGTAGAAATCTATTTTATAATTGAAATATATCCTATTTCTATGTGTTACTCACTTGCCAGGCCGCTGACGTGGTTGTCCTTAGCTGCGGACCAGTTACTCTCGACCTCATACGTGAAGATCGTGTCTCCGTGCTGTCTTATCTCCTCGTCAGTCATGTCCAGAACCATGCGAATCACGGCCTCAGACACGAATGTATCAACGAACCTGAAATCACGTTCATCGGTAAGTTGAGGGCACTTTGATTTCTACTTTTGGTCAAGTTTATTTTTTACCGTGCATATACTTTTTCTGTATGAATTTCCTTGTTCAAAGTTGTGTTTAAAAGTGAAAGAGATCTTAAATAATTGCAATGTTTAAACAAGTTAGAATGAAAAAAAAACAACACTATTAATGCTTCATACATTTTAAGAATAATGTCATACCTTGAAATATTTATTCCAGAATTAGTAGAAGTCAATGCGCTTTCTATTGCTTGAACCATTCTGGTAGATGCTTTCTCAACCTTGGAGATTAACTGGAAGCGAAGATAAAAAAAAACAATAAACAATACGTATATGATGCGTACAGCAGAAACTAAAAACTAACTTTGATTAAATATCTAGAAATACAAGCCTGCCTTTTTCGACTCTCAATACTTTCAAACAAACACTAAAATATTTGATGATGTTGATAAATTAATTGTTTACTGTTAACGATTAGTTGGTTAGCGAGAGAATATTCATACTTTTCTGCATAACTAACTTTTTCTTTCAGTTAAAAATAAGCTCAACTTCTTACTAATGATGTCGTTTGTATGAATTTTTTTGGAAAACAAAACTATTCTACTGCTTGGATATAGTATGGACCAATGATATTCGCATGAATGTATGCGACTAATTATGCGATGAAGAGAAGAACTTGTTTAGACTACTTATGTCGTTCTTGTACTCTTCAAACGTGTTTTATACTAGTATTATGTTTTATGTCTTGGTTAGTATACACATTATTGTTTAAGAGAACTATGTTTTAACAAACTAACAACTTGTGAGTACCTGACTTACACTCGATGTCGAATGGATCATGCGGTTCAGTAGCGCCCGTTGGTTTTTCCAGTGCTCCCCTTCTAGGTTGCTTACGCGTAGATTACCTGGGTAGTATTCGAACGGCCGACATCTCTGTGAACAATATAAAAATAATTCATTAAAATGCAACTTGTATGAAATAAACATAACCTATTTTTGATTTACTGCGTGTGAAATAAACATAATAAATTGTAAATTAATTGTGTTTTAAATAAGAAAAATAAATTGTAAATTCACTTATTAGTTTAGAGTTCGTAAACGTAAACACCCTTGTGTGTAACATATATAAACACGTTTGTAAAAGAACGACGGATAACTGTTAATCCATATTAATATATTGACTTGAATGTCATTGGTAAAAAGCAAACGCTCTGTTAAAATTCCGCTAAAAATATGTGTCAAATTTCATAATTTACACATTTGCTAATGTTTTTTCTTACCGTTCTGACGTGGAACTTGTCGAAGTGCTTGGTGAGAATGTCACGTGCGAAATCCGGATCATTGACCACGAGGCTTGGTCGAAATCCTTCGTAAAATCTGCAAAATATGTATCAGTCGTTTGGTACTACTTTTGTTTGAGTTTTACATTCATTTACGTTGTATTTTGAAATGATTGAGGCGTATATGTTTATTATGAAAATAAGTAAATTGAGCCTTTAAGACGATCATGCTTAAATTGTTTGATAAATCAAATGTTATGTCTTTTCCTTACCCATAAACGCTTCCGTAGACCTTTTTCCACTCTTCAAATACGGTCAAGACGCTCTGAAACCCAAAACATTTCAGAATGTTATAAAACGTTAACCCTGAAACCCAATCTTCATTCATTTTATTTTGAATATCACACATAAATGTCACGATGTCAGTTATGTGACAGATACGTCAAATTTAAAAGCATTTTGTTTATTTTGCAAAAGGAAAGGAAATAATAAAAAAAAAGTAATAAGTAACAGAGTTAATAAAACAGCAATAAAGTTATATCGTAAGTTACGGTTGACTGCACGACAGAACACTCACTTACAAATGTGCTTTTTATACAAAGGTAACAAATTGTTATTTATTAAATCATTAATTTACATTTGTGATCCCAGTTGTATTAACTGTTTTATTTTTAATTTTTCTGCTGTATGCACGTTTGTGTATCGTACAGGCAAATGGTCAGTTTCCTTAAAATTAATACAAGACTGCTGAGTAGCCAATTGTATAAATCTTGATAACTCTTATCCACCGGATAAGTTTTGTTTATCTCCAAAAAAGATATCATAAAATTGAAGATAACCAAAAGTTATCCAATGGATACGAGTTATCCAGATTTATACAATTGGCTGGTGCTGGAGATTACCACTAATTTCTGTCCAAATATTTTATCTAGAGCTGTGTATTCTATATTATGTAAATCCTATATCGTATATATTATATGTGTAGCTAATGCATCATTTTTCATTTCTCATCGTATTGCAATATTGTTTTATATGTCTTACTTTATATGTACGTATATGCAGTATTGAAATCAAACCTCTTGGGGAAAAAATCCTCTATCGTATAGTTTTTGCTGAACATTTAATTTTAGTATTATATAATGTAATAACAAGGACTGCTTGAACCGAGAAATAAATCCGTTAACAAAAACATGCAAACATACAAATAGATAAATGAATTTACGTACTTTGTCTTTGAATTCCATTACATTTCCAAACACCCATACAGGTTTCGGGCCAGCAATTCCGATACTTTGAAAGAAGCTGTAAGTCTCCCGCATGTACCTGGAAAGCACAAATAGAAAGTTGAACTTTTTAAATTTGTATAATGAGTTGCATGCTTTGCCCTTTATTGTATACAACATGTCTTAAATAAAGCGTTATTAAGCGCTGCCATGAGTTTTATTATTCCGATATAAATAACCGAAAGAATGTTAGATAAAGTAAATAGAGGTTTCATCCATGTTTAATTTGTGTGAAATACAAGATACGAAGTTGCATGGTTTGTCCTGTATTGTAAAGAAACTTGCCTTAAACAAATTACAAGCGTGAGGTAAAGCTCACCGACATTAACCTAAAAACTGACCTTTATGCATAACTTGATTCACCGTTAGTTCGTTACGACAGACAGACCAACAGACAGACATTATATTCAAGACTTGTTCATAGAGCATCGTCTATACACATACATTTACAAAGAATATAACAACATGATAAGGCATTCATATTTCCGTATTTTTTAGAATAAAACATATAACAACAAACAGTTTTCGGTAGTGGAGATGAAAAGTATTAAATGTGCATTTGAATTCGCAAAACATATGTTTTTAGACGTGGTTAACACTTTTTTCAAATTAAATACAATGATTATTTGCTTTGTGCGTATTTTTACACACCTAACAATTTTGAAATAAATACAATTTACATTTTCGCAATTGATAAATGTTAATATTTGTTTCATTTGTATTCATACATAAATAAATCAAAATGCATTAATTCGTATTAGATATATTACGAGAATTTACATTTTCAGACCGCCTTGTGAGTGATTATTTTATAAAACGTGATAGTTTAATACGTTCTGCTCTATGTCTTGATTTAAGTAATTCGAAATATGTATACGATGATATATATTTGTTACCGTATTCGAATCGATTAACATACTGTACTGAGATAACATACTAACCTACTGAATTACAGCTATCCTGTCATTAAATTTATGAAGCAGGAGCAGCAGCTGGTCTGTGTTAGAATATTTGATACAATGAAGCGTTAAATGTACGATATATTTGTTACCGTATTTAAATCCATTAACATACTGTACTTAGATGACATACTAACATACTGAGTTACGGCTATCCAGTCATTAAATTCATGAAACATGAGCACCAGCTGGTCCGTGTAAGAATATTTGATACAATGAAGGGTTTAAGTATGATGACTCAGTTTAAGAGTGTCAGTTCAATCTTGTGTGGTCGCAATTCTCTTTAGATTCATTATTTTTATACATTTTACTATTATATTTTTTTAAATAGTTTGAAAAAAATATTAAAAAGATTATTTTATATTGTATTCTTTTTGTAGAAAACAAAAATAAATATTAATCTAAACTAAGTAATTTCTTTCACAATAATATAACACAGTTGGTCACTGAACCAAGTATTTTAATGTTTGAATTGAATCTTTAATGTTTGTTTTTTGAAATTGACCAGAACGTTTATTAGAGTTGGCTAAATTTATCATTGAATGTGCGTTTGTATTTTTCAGAACTGTTGAATTGTACATACAATTAAAAAATATATATAGATATTACGAAAAACGCCGATAATGAATATTTATTAAATGCATCATAAAATTGCTACGAAACAGTTGTCATGTAGATTTCAATATTTGCCAACTGTTACGAACCATTGCACTCATTTAAAGTGCATTAACATAACTCACAGTAAAACGGTTTGCGGTTATGAGCGTTAACGTTAATGTGTATTACATGGCTGAACCATTTGTATGTATTTAAAGCAATATTCTGCATCGTAATGATTTACAAGCAGCATAACAAAGTCGCGCTACCTGAACACAAAGATCGAAACCATGGTCACAAAGGCGAGAAGTAGGTACGGATTAACGCCCAGTGGAAACGCAGAAATTGCGAAGAACATCATTGTCTTCTGATGAAGTCTCGCCCAAACTTTAGGTTCGTCAGGAAACAACAATCTGGCACACTGCAAACAACAAAGCAACCACGGTTGAAGGATATTTGCACCTTATCCGCCGTCCTTGTACAAATTTATGCACTATGCTAGTTAAGAATGTTTACTAGTAAACTACGATCTCACGCACAACTTCTTTAATAAATGGAAAATGTCATCTTAGCGTAACGGAATTTATTCGCATAGTAGCATTAATTATTTATAATCGTATTTTATGCAAGGTGTGACCGAGAAAATCTGTTGCTTGGTGTTACTCTTTGTAATTAAACGACTTCGTCGAAAATATATTGATCAAGATCAAGACGAAGATTGTTGATAAATTATTAAAAAATGCCCATCAAATCATGCATAATTAGAACATGCAACTTATTTTATAACAATTTACATAACAGAACAGCAGTTCATTAATTTACAAATAAAGCATCTTATCGTCAAACAAGCAATACAACAAACAAACAGAAAAAAACTGAAAAACTTATATAGAAAAAAATATATGCACCCTGAATAAATATATGTTATTTCATGAAAATGCAGTTTTGATAATTATCACAAATAAATAAACAATGCTTTTATAAAATTGCATTATAGTATAGAAAATTATATATGCATACTTTAATACAGACATTGGCAAGACGTATTTCAATACATATGAGACGCGCTCTAAAAAAAGGGGTTTTCAATGCTTGTGCGTAAAGTTTCGTCACAGATAAGCATGTGCACTCCAGACAGGCTAATCAGGGACGACACTTGTCGCCTTAACTGGATTTTTTTGTCAAGAAAAGTCTTCTTTTAAACGAAAAATACAATAAAACCGATAAGTATCATTCCTTATCAGCCTGTGCGGACTGCACAGGCTCATCTGGGACGACACTTTACGCACATGCATTAATCTACCTTTCACATAGCGCGGCCCACATGTTCTAATTTTTTATTTCAGTCTTCGTACATATTTGAACGAACTTGGTATTTTTATACACGGTATATATATGTGCACTTTACAAATAAAAATGACCTAATAGCATATATTTATTTCTTCTTCGAAATCATGATGTAAACAACATTTGCTGTTCGTCTTATTTTTTTGATTGTGTCAATGTCTACTAGTTTCTGTGAAACACCATTGGGTGACAATATTAATTTTGCAACAATATTCATTAATTAAGATGTATCCAATTTATATAAGTACATGTATATTTCTTAATTTAGTCTCAATTCCATGTAAACAAATAGATGGGAACTTCCATTAACAGACGATCGCCTTACAGGTTCCTTTATATAAGACTTCACTCATCGTGTTAATAAATTATTTAATAATTATTTTGTCATGACTATTTAACAATGTGTGTGCTTGAATATTTATTAAAACTATTTACATCAGTCAATAACTAAAAAAATGTAATAAATTATTTTTATTTATTTTTTAAAATTACTTTACGTTATAATACTATGTTTAACTTTAATCATTTTTTTTGTAATAGTTAATGACACGTACATTTAAATCTAAACGTTTACCTGTAAAGTGTTAAACGTTTTTATCTCTATAATCCTTCACATAAACACTAGCGTAGTTTTTATTCACAAAACCATAAAGCGCGTATTGCTTTACTTATGAATGATAAGCAGTGTGTGTATCGTACAACTCAGGCGAGACCGTTTTATAAGCAACTTAAAGTGCACAGGTTTCCAATATCAGATATCAACCAATCAAATGCGTAATATTTTGTCCTAGACTGTGACGTCACATTGAGAAATTTCATCGCCAATAATCTCTCGACGCCTTCAACAAGGTGCCTATAACACGTGACTTTTTAAGAACTGTGTTGGGAGAATAACGTGCGACCCAGATAACATTTTTAAGGGTGTCTTTTAAAATATTTCACCATTTTTAATTGGATAAAGTGGGGAGCCCGCTAATTTGTGAGAGTTTTCTATAGGTATCATGATTTTTTTAAACAAATAAGTATTTTTTACAGTAATGTGCAATCGCGCGTTCGTAATATGAAGTCCCCACACTGATCAGACATTTTTCTAACCGTTCAAACGCGCGATTGTACTTTACTGAAAAAAATACTTATTTGTTTAAAAAAAATCATGATACCTTTAGACAACTCTCATGAATGAGCGGGCTCCCCACTTTATTCCATTAACAGTGATGAAATATTTAGAAAGAAATCCTTAAAAATGTTAACTGGGTCGCGCTTTATTCTCCCAACACAGATCTTAAAAAGTCACGTGGTATAGGCACCGTGTTCAATGACACTGAATATATTGGTTTAGTAGCTAGCGTACATAATAGCACAATCAGTGCATTGCGCAAAGGAATTCTCAGTCAGGGCCAGTACTCAATAGTATTCGATAAAACCAGACATACATATAAACAACATTAACTCCAGTGGTGGTAGCGGGAGATCATTCCTTCTTATCATTGCTACAAGGTCCTATATTTGAGGCTAGTGACCAATCGTCATACATAAAGACACAGGACAAACTCAAATGACAAACACACACACCAATGAATACATCTACGGTCGCCGCCTAAATTTTAATGTTGAAACCAATTTTGTAAACGTTAATGTAAATTTACTTAACATTGAATTTAATATTACGCTATAGAATTCAAACAGTAAAAACGTGTTCTCTACTTAGAACGTTTTCCGAACGTTGTCCATTTGTAATACTGTTTAAAGTGTTTTGATTAATACAGTATGTAATAAACTACCCATGAGCACAACACGGTTATACACAAATCAATCGTTTTTCCAGTCATAAAAGTTAAAATAACTTTTTCTCATTTCCAATGCTTTTTAAATAAAATAGCTAATGTTTATACAATACTGATTTACGGGCTCAAATCTACTGGCCCCAGGCTAACAGGCATCCACTAAACCTGAAAGTTATACATGCTGTAAGATCTTACAGTGTGTTGAACTCATTCAATTTGCAAGTCTGAAGACTTTAAAGGACCTTTTCACGTTTTGGTAAATTGACAAAATTAAACGATTTAATAATTTGGAGAGTTCTATTGTTGTCGTTATATTTTTTTCATACTACGAGGATTGCTTATATAAAGTATACAATACATCTCTCATTGAATGAGCACGGATGGCCGAGTGGTCTTAACGATAGACTTTTATTCCATGGGTCAGTGGTTGGAGCCCAGTTGAGGGTAATTTTTTTTTCTTTAATTTTATTCTAGCTTTTTTAATGGAGCTTTTAAGATCCAATGTTTACATTTATCAATATTAAGCATTTAATGACAAACTGTGAAAAGGTCCCTTTTAGATGTTTACTAAAAAATGCCACAAGGTAAAAATTTAGAACTCATTGGTTGTTTATTTGATTTTAAAGTGATTTTGTATATTTGCCTTGTCAGCGAGGTTACTTTGAATAATTATCACTTTTATATTTTTTTTTTCAAATCATTAATAGAAACGATTATTTAAGCTTCATTTTTTTAACAGGGCTTAATGCATATGCATCCCAGTACCAGAGACCCTCTTTAAACGAAACTCACCATACAATCAAAAAATTGTCATCCTTGATTTGCTTGTGGGCACTGCTCAGGCTAATCAGTGGGCACAGGACACCACTTATTTGACATGCATTAAGCCCCGTTTTCCCTGAACGCAGCCAATATGTACATATTTCAATACTGGCCAATGTAATCGCACAAGCTGTTAAACACTATTGATTACATACACATACTCACTGCCTGTACCACCAGTGATGAAGTTTAACAAGGATAATCAGTGTATACAGGCAGATGCAGTGGTAATCGTTCTTGCTGTAGCTAAGACCATGCGGTTTACAAAACACCCTCTCAACTTTAGTTGTTCTTGCGAACAAATAAAAACGGAACAAAACCGATCGAGCAGAAAGAGATTGTGTTATTAAAATAAACAAGACGTAGAACATAGGCAGAGTATCTTAATATAAAAAAGAACCAAAAAACTTTAACACAAAATAATCACATTTCTTATCATCAGATACACAACGTACCTTATCAAAAAACATAAAGAAAATTCAAACAATTGAAAATATTCTTTCATTGTTTGTCTATTTCGTTACAAATGTATATATTTTTAGAATGTTATTGTGCCTAGGTATTAGTAAGCATAACGCATTGGATGTATTATAGTATAGACAAAAGATCTGAAATGTCCCCTTAAGATTGCATAAAAACACTTCGTGAATTTTAGCTCTATATAATCGTGGCGGGTATTTTGTTGTCTTTACATAAAAATACACCTGGATAACACATCAATATTTGCCATAGTTGCTGATCCAAATACGCCCCATCTACGCACATCTGGTTGTACATTAGCTAATGAGACTTATTTTTCTAAGAAAAGCGATTCTTAGAATTCTTTAAAGTCTTCCGATTGATGTGCGATCATCAATTAATCCAGGTTAGGTGCAAATGACTTTGTTGGACGCAGAATTCGAAATTCGTTCAAGAATGGCCAAACGTCACAGTGTATCAGCGTTGATAGCAGTTACATTTGTTGTATTGTAACCTACAACACATCAATGCTTCAAGGTGCTGGGACTTTGTGTATAGGTTGTTACACCTAGGTCCTTCCAAACCATTCCACGCGATTGTACGTTCTATTTCATTATCTCCTGCCGGCCGGGATTATCAGTCACTAGTTTGATATACATGTCAGTGCATTCGAGTATTTTAAAGTACTCTAATATTTCATTGATACAAAATTAACATTCGCTGCACATAATGTTAAGTATTTACAAGTGTTAAGGAAATTGCGACTGACTGCAGGTTTTAATTGGGTTTGACAATATTTATCTTAAGTTAAATGTATTTCTCTTTATATTAGACCTATCGCTACATTTTATTTAAAATACGCATTCTATTTAACACGACAATACAGTATTAAACAGTAGCGTTTAATGGTTCTGTATCTTGCTAGAAGCCGGACCAGTGTGTATTTGCATAACAATGTTTCGCCCGGCTTCGGCTGTTATTGACATTCCAGAAAACACTTACATTAAATAGTTATGTATTTGCTTAAGTTTTAAATAACACTATGCTGAAAAATTATATAATACATAGACTATAACACTAGTACGGTGTTATATTGTAAAACCACGACTTTCACTTCCAACTCGACTGATAAAAGTTCTAAGAATACGATGCCAGTGATTTATTACATCTATAATATGACTTCATGATTACACTGACAATTGTCCTACGACTTACATGTAACACGCTCATTTAATAGTCGTATACTGTAATGGTTCTCGGTTATATGTAATATATTGTTATATGCATATACGTAATTCTCCGGTTAGTGTTAAGCTTGAAAAACAAACACAATATGTATATTTCGTTTCAACTGAGTGCAAATAAGGCGCTACACAATGAAGAAAGTACATTACTATTTTCCATTGCATGCCGGCAGCTCGTAAAGCCGATATAAGCTTTATTGAATATCCTCCGTGGTACCGCGTCACCAATGCACTGCGCGGTAGTATATGGCCAATGTAAGAGTCCAACAGATGTGACGTTAATCGAAAATTACATGTCACGGTCGCTGTTTGCACGAAACATGGGACCATTGGCATTTGGCTTTTTTTTCGTCCTATTTCTTACCGGGCAATTTTCAGCAGCATAAAGAAATATGATATGATAACAAAACAAATTGTTTGCAAATTTAGTGATACGTTTCATATATGGCTACATTCTCGCATATAACCTTCATAATACCCAAAAGGGGAGTTAGACAGTATAGATAGATATATAGATAGGTAATAAGTAACTAGTGGTGTTACAATGCATGTTAAATGGGTCGTCCATCATTTCAAGCCTTTCATCACGTGACCGATTTAACACAGACAACATGTGGCGTCTAGTCGAAGCCCGACCTTGACATCGAGTGCATTCAAACTTACATACAGTGCTTTAAACGGTATGCTATGCATGGGATGGCTTGTTGCAGATATAATTCGAAAGAACAAAAAATTGACTTTAATGCGTATTTAATTAACAAAAATTCATTAAATTGAGTTATGACGATCCTTCATAATGAGATTTCCTCAACTATTTACACTAAAAACAGAATAGACATTAATTTTACATGCATCACATTTTTTTCTTTTTGCATATTAACTGTGCAAAAAGCAGTTTTCTTCTGTTTGCAATGAATTGGCAGATGAAAGATGCGGACTTTATGATCTGCAGGTCATTTTTATTATTCATTGCCTCATGTCACTTATTCCGTTCATTCACCTTGCCAAAACGCTAAATGAATTGTTTCCATCATAGCAAAAATGTCTATATATATATATTTATTAATATGCGAAAAACTGCAGCGAGAGTTACCAGTGTCACAATTTTGTAACCGACAGTTGCCAATATCACAATTGATTTACCTTCTTAATTTTCTAAAGCCTTTTAAGGAAACATCATGAGCGTTTGATGTGCGGAAACTATAGTTTTCTGGTGAAATATTTTTTATTAAAAACCTCATATCAGCTGGATTTATGCCTTACGTAATAAAGTCTTCATACTACGATACCCCAACTAATAACATTGCTAGTGATATATAAATGACCTTCCTGAATATGTCCGCTCCTCTAAAGTCAGACTCTTTGCTGACGATACTGCCATCTATCTCTCCCTAACCGTTGCTTCCCACTCTAGCCTACTCCAACAAGACCTACAACACCTCGAACAATGGGAAACAAAGGGGGACGTGCAATTTAATCCATCAAAATGTCAAGTCATCCAAACCACAAAACGCAAAACAGTCATACCAACACAATATCTATTACACAACACCATTCTAGAATATGTCCCCTCTGCTAAATACCTCGGCGTCACTATATCTCATGACCTTTCCTTCAACACACACATCGACAACATCACACAAAAAAGCAAATCAAACACTAGGCTTTCTCAGACGCAACCTCAAAGTGCATTCACCAGAACTCAAATCGACCACATACAAGACACTGGTCAGACCCCAGCTGGAGTACAGCTCCTCCGTGTGGTCCCCGAATGCAGCAACTCGCATTGAACAGCTTGAGTCAGTGCAGCGTAGGGCTGCCCGCTGGGCCAAACATGATTTTAGTAGGCTGTCCAGTGTCTCAGACATGCTTACTTCATTAAACTGGCGACGCCTTGACCTCCGCCGTATTGACCAGCGCCTGGTTATGTTTCACAACATCCTGCATAACCAGGTAGCCATTCCTATACCTGACTACCTCAAACCAATCACTAGACCATCAAGAACCTCCCACACAAAAGTATTCCAGAACATCCAAACCACAACCGATTATCATAAGTTTTCCTTCTTTCCCAGAACAATCATCCACTGGAATGCTCTACCTCCTGACATTGTTAACCTCCCTGGACCTGAGTTCAGCCTGGCTGTTAGCCGGGTGGAACATACCTACCCATAAGAATACCTGATCTGTTTTTAACCTGTTTTTAATAACTAACACACTCTTATTCTCTCTTTTATATCTTTTTATTTCAGACTTACTTATACTCTTGTCGGTTGACGCGCGACAGGTCAATGTCCTCAGAAGGGGTTCGACCTTAATGGAAGATAGAAAGATAGATAGTGCAAACACAATTCGTTCAATCAAATATTCACTTGTGATTCTTAGTTCCGTGCATTTATTGTGTTGTTATGTTTTCGAAAGTAACCTGCTTTAAGTATGTGATTCATTTTGCTGTTTCATTCCATAGTAAGCTTTTTGATATTTCCATTATCACTAACGAACTCTTTCATTGTCATACATTATACTGAGTATTTAAGTATACAACAAACAAACTATGTTTAATTAATCATTATAAACACATGATTTCTAACAATTATAAACAATGAAAATGACGTGTTGACTGCAGCAGTTATGACTGTTTGTGCACTAACTGTTGAGTCATATCTTAAGGCCAGGTCAAAACGTGCTTCTCCTATGCGGTTTGAGTTAGATGATGATTGATTGATTAATTGATTTATTAGTCGATCGATTGATTGTTAACGAATCTTAATTAATTCTAAAAGGGGCTTGTAAAATACGTGGTCCGGTACTATCGATCAACCTGAAAAGAAAAGATTGATTCTTGTGGACTTTGTAAGCCTCGTAATTGCATGTGGATCACTTTCGATCAGCGCAGGTCAAGCGCGCGTTTGAATATCAAGAAAGCCGCAGCTGTGACTGGAATTTATGCGATGACGTTAATCTATCATTCGTGAACTACTTTTCATGACACAAAATTACACTTACAACATCCATATATAAAACGATGAACGTAATTGTTACCGAAAAAAGACAGCAGAGTACCTCAATTGATACCAACAATAATATGGACATTTGTATTCTCCCTAAAAATTTTCGATTCAGGCTTTATAGTCGCTGCTTAGCTTCCGTTAGCAATGCCTGCTAGCAGCGCTTCTCACCTTTTTGAGAAAAGCCAAACATTTCAGCTTTATGTCGAGAACTCGTCTTAACTGTCGTGACAGAAGTAAGTTAATGAAAACGATAGGAGTGCTGGATCAGAGATATCGCCAAAATATAAATATAAATACATACAATTATTTAAATGGAAGGACAAAGAGAAGCAAAATACAATTAAAATAATTAAGTATAAACCATAGCACAAATAATGCATTATGAAATGCATCACAATGATTAATTTCAAAGAATCTTCTTTTTGTGACATTTTTTTTTAAACAATGTTTGAGCATTATATATTCTTAAATGTTAAGTCATTATAATCTAATTTTATTTAAATGCGTATTATTTATTACAAATTGACTTGTATATTAGTTTTCGGGTTTGCATAAATGCAACTTAGAACACAAATAGAACAACACAACGCCAATAGTATTGTTTTAACAAATGTAGTCGGTACGCCGGAAAGTATCGTACCCCTGCAAAAGTTTTCTCCCTGTATAATAATTTGCGCTATTACGTAAAATGTATTATTGGTTCCATGTAATAAAATAACGCAGTACACGCATACAAAGGTCGAATGCACTTACGCAAGCACAGAGGGTAAAAGAAGGAGTATGCATTATCATTTCAAAATTGTAGAGCTGAAAGCCTATGCCAATTACACCAAAAACAAATGGTATTGCTAAAGAGACTGAACATAAGCATTCAGGCGCATAAACGATGATTTGTTTCTACAGCAAATGCAAGAAACAAAAATACAGCTATAATGTAACAGAATTCAAATGAAAGTTGACAATAAGTCAGCATGGAGTTGTCAATAAGCAATATTCAATTGTCATTTAGCAACATGCATGAAATGGCGCGTAAACCCTTCCATAGGCAAAATTTAATGGTCTTTCATTTTTTACCAAAATATATTTCGAAACACTGAGACACAAAGTCTTGCTTTTGAACAGAACAAGGTCGTGTTTTGCTTGCTTCAGATAGCAATTTCGATAAATACAGCGGTATATAAAAGCATGCATAAGTGGTATCTGAAAAACCTTTAAGTAGGACAAATTTTTAATTATTCATTATTGCTTTATATTGATGTTATGCGCAAATCACAATGCTTGATATCTTTGTTTGAAATAAATCGCAGTAAGATTTCCGATGAAACATGACCTAGTTTCGATATACTTATTTTATCAACGGGCTGTTTGTACTGAATGAATGTACTTTACAGAAGTCTCAAGATAGCAAAACATTCAGAATGTCTTCGTTGAGATAAGCACACATGTAACTAGATATGTATATGTTACTGAAATCGTCCTACAAAATACGGATCGCTTAAGCAAATTTCAACGAACAATTTCTTGTATAAATATTTACTTCAATTGTTCGTTGAAATATTTTATCACATTATCTCATATCATTGTGAGGGAATGTATCGACTAATTGGTCTTATCGTGAATTTCTAATTTTAAAGCATAATGCAATGTAAATATCATCAGGGAGTACATATGCATTTGTATTTATACATTTTATCTCGATAGCATGATTGTCCAGATTAACTATTAATTTTCTCAGATCTTACGTCATAGGTAAACAGGGTTTAGGTGTTTCTTAACGTGTTGTCGATGACCTTTACCCTGATCGTATTTGACTCTTTTATGTCAGAGTACATAATTATATCTACGTGAAAAAATTAACATTCACGCAACACGATACTGGGTGCAGTCCAACACATGTAAAGTTGACGCACCAGGCGTCCTTCTTTGGTAGGTATCAAGGGAATAGTAGTACACCTGGCTCTGTTCAAACCATTAAACGCTTCTGTACGTTCTATTTCATTATCTCCAATGCTTCTGTACGTTCTATTTCATTATCTCCAACGCTTCTGTACGTTATATTACATTATCTCCAACGCTTCTGTACGTTCTATTTCATTATCTCCAACGCTTCTGTTCGTTATATTTCATTATCTCCAACGCTTCTGTACGTTCTATTTCATAATGTCCAACGTTTCTGTTTGTTATATTTCATTATCTCCAACGCTTCTGTACGTTCTATTTCATTATCTCCAACGCTTATGTACGTTATATTTCATTATCTCCAACGCTTCTGTACGTTCTATTTCATTATCTCCAACGCTTTTGTACTTTCTATTTCATTATCTCCAACGCTTCTGTTCGTTATATTTCATTATCTCCAACACTTCTTTACGTTATATAACATTATCTCCAACGCTTTTGTACGTTCTATTTTATTATCTCCAACGCTTCTGTACGTTATATTTCAGTATCTCCAACGCTTCTGTACGTTCTATTTCATTATATCCAACGCTTCTGTACGTTATATTGCATTATCTCCAACGCTTCTGTACGTTCTATTTCATTATGTCCATCGCTTCTGTACGTTATATTTCATTTTCTCCAACGCTTCTGTACGTTCTATTTCATTATCTCCAATGCTTCTGTACGTTATATTTCATTATCTCCAACGCTTCTGTACGTTCTATTTCATTATCTCCAATGCTTCTGTACGTTCTATTTCATTATCTCCAACGCTTCTGTTCGTTATATTTCATTATCTCCAACGCTTCTGTACGTTCTATTTCATTATCCCCAACGCTTCTGTACGTTCTATTTCATTATCTCCAACGCTTCTGTACGTTATATTACATTATCGCCAACGCTGTTGTACGTTATATTGCATTATCTCCTGCCGGCCACGATATTCAGTCACAACGCCAACGCTGTTGTACGTTATATTGCATTATCTCCTGCCGGCCACGATATTCAGTCACAAACACGATCTTTTCCCACGATGTACTTCTTGTTTGTTAAGAATGTCAGGGCACGTAACATTAGTGTATTGGACTCTGTTATAGTACACTTTTATTTCATTGATAAACAATTAACAATAACTGCACACAATTTTAAGTTTTTACAAATATTTAGGACATTATCATTGACTGCAGGTTTCATTGGGTATTCTATTATATATCTATCGTTTGTTAACTGACAATTAGCGTTTTGATTATCATGGCAAAACAGTATTCGATAGTTGCGTTTAATGTTTATGAATCTTTCTAAAAGCAGGAATATTGTTTTTTGTCATTACATTTTTTCGTTCGGCTTCGACTCTTATAGTCATACCAGAAAACACTTACATTAACTAGTTGTTAAGTTGTTTAATTTTTAAATAACAATATGCGGAAAAAATATATAATACATAGAATATAACACTAGTACGGTATTCTCTAGTAATATAAGACTTACACAACCAACTCGACTGATGAAATTTTCAGAACACTATACCAGTAATAAATTACATCTAAAATATGACTTCATGATTACATTAAATTTTTCCTACAACTTACATGTAACACGCTTATTTAATATTTATATAGTTTAATGGGGCTCGGTAATATGTGATATATTATAATTTGAAGATATATAATTATCAGAAAAGTGTTCAACTTGAAAAACAAACACCATATTCATATTCCGTTTAAACTGAGTGCAAAAAAGGCGCTATACCATAAAGAAAGCACATCATTATTATCCATTACATGCCTTCCACTCGTAAAGCCGACATGTCCTAAGCTTTATTAAGTATCCTCCGTGGTATCGCGCCAGCCATGCACTGTAAGGTAGTATATGACCAATGTAAGTGTCTTACATATGTTACGTTCATCGACTTTTCTATATACACATCTAATCAAGCTTCAATCATATTCTGTTTATTGCGCACGTTAATTGCACATTGAATTGGGCCGCGATGTTTAAATGTCACGGTCGCTGTTTACAAGAGACATGGGGCCATTGGCATTTGGTTTATATCAAATTTCGAAGTCCTATTTCTTACCGGGCAATTTTTTCTGCAGCCCAAAGAAATGTGATATGATAAACATCACATTGTATGCAAATTAAGTGATACGTTGCATAATGGCTAAATTCGCGTATATAACCTTCATAACAAGTTACTTGTGTTGTTACAGTGAATGGTAAATGGGTCGTCCATCACCTCAAGCCGTTCGCTCAAATTATTACGCATGCTACATGCAATGCACATTCACATCGCTGTAAATTCATGTGACCCATTTAACAAAGACAACATGTGGCGTCTAGTCTAGGACCAAACGCATTTATTCTTACCGTTTTTTGCAACTATAATATGCAGTGTGAAGCGATAACTAATATGCATGGGCTCGTTTTAGGCAGATTGTAATCGAAAGAACATAGTGTCTGATAGAAATAATAAACTTTAAGGGTTATTTAAAGAACAATAATTTATTAAATAAAATTCTGACGAAACTTCACAATGTGATCCACTTTCCTGCATTAATTACACTGAACACAGAAAAGACATTCACATGCATCACAATTTTCCTAACAGCATATTAACTGTACAAAAAGCATTTTTCTTCTGTTTGCAATGAAATGACAGATGGCAATTGGAACTGCCTGATTTGTATTTAATATACACATAATGTTATGGTTCTCGGTTAAATGTAATATATTATTTTAAGAAGATACGTAATTCTCAGGGAAGAGGTTGGCTTTAAAAACAACACCATATTTATATTTCGTTCCAACTGAGGTCAAATAAAGCGCTACACAATTAAGAAAGTACATCATTATTTTCCATTGCATGCCGGCAGCTCGTAAAACCGATATGTCTTAGCTTTATTGAATATCCTCCGTGGTACCGCGTCATCAATGCACTGTAAGGTTATGTTCGGCCAATGTAAGAGTCCAATGAATTGGGCCACGTTGTTTAAACGTCACGATCGCTTTTAACAAGAAATTTGTGGCTATTGGCATTTGGTGTGTACACATTTCAATGTTAGATTTCTGACAAGAGCTTTTCTTCAGCCTTAAGAAATATGAAACGATAAATATATCATTTTATGCGAATTATTGGAAACGTTTTATGTATGGCGAAAAGCGCGCATAAAACCTTTCTTTTAACAAGTATTTTGTTAAGGGTCTAACTTGTTTTGCTAAAGTGAGTGTATCATTGATGGTACATATTTTCAATCTATTAAAGCCGTTCATTAGACCACAAACTATGAACATTGAACAAATACTTATTGAAATATTAATTTTTTACACTTTAAACTATTTTCATATGGTCATGCCCAACACATTATTTTAAAACTAACAGCACAAAAGAGTGACTGTTTAAAGCAATTGATCATACCATACCAAAATAGGCCTCACTTTAAATTAGGTCATAACAATATATCGTTAAAAAACAATCTGCGGGATTCTTAGCATTAACATTGTACTTGTGAGAAAAACAAACACGCATATGTTTATTAAACAATAAGAGTTTGCACAGAATATTAATACAGATTAAACATGCTACATGAACTGTGCTTTCACATCAAAGTATATACAGGTGACCGATTAAATTCAGATATCATATGACATTCAGTTAGCGCCCGACCTTGAAGTGGAATGCATTCAAACCTATGCAGTGCTTTAAACGGACTTATTCTAACCCTTTTTTGTGGATTTATTATATGCAGGGTCAAGCGTCTACTAATATGCCTGCGATGATTTAATTCAGATTGAAATCGAAAGAACATAGTGTCTGATACAAATGATAAACTTTAAGGCTTATTAAAATAACAATAATTCATTAAATTGAATGTTGACGATACTTCATAATGTGATCCACTTTCCTGCATTAATTACACTGAACACAGAATTATTCACATGCATCACAATTTTCCTCAGTATATTAATTGTGCACAAAAAAAACCCATCTTTCTTCTGTTTGCAATTAATTGACATATAGCAGTTGGAACTGCCTGGTCTGCATGTCTTTTTCAATACTCAGTATAAGCATGGGGCTTCTTTTATCTTTTTGCATACACGTCCATAATCGTGGTTTATATTGCAGTTGTCCCTAAACTGTTAATAGTCTCTTTGATGATGTGTCCATGCTTAATATAATATTTCTGGTATGGTTCGGGACTTCTTTTTATACTAAGGTATTTTTTAGCTGAAATTATCATTGCTTAACGTATATACATTCATTGGACACTAAAAGATAATCTATCAGCTTTTACAGTTCGATGCGGTTTCTTCGCGTTTTGTCACATTCTAATCAACTATGCGTATCAATTGAATTTATTTGTTGTTGTGTGTTAGGTATTTAAAAATAAATAAATCACATGTTAAAATACTGCATAATATTCCCTACCAAACGACTTCAACATTGATTAGAACTTAAGTTCTTTTGGACAAAAAACATCTTGCCATCAATTATTCAAAATGTAACTAATAATTAAGTGTTGCATCTCGTTATTAATCTTTGAACTCGTTTTGATCCTATACTGTTATACGCCATTAGTATAATTAGATTATACTACACAATATTCTAAATTCTTTCAGCAAATTACTTGAAGAGTTGAAGCACCAGACGCCTTTTTTGAACGTCCTTTGGTATGGTATCAATGAAATAGTAGTACACCACCTAGGGTCCGTCCAAACCATTTAACGCGACTGTACGTTCTATTTTATTATCTCATGTCGGGCATGATATGCAGTCACATACACGATCTTGCCCCACGATGTACTTCTAGTTTGCTTCCAATGTCAGGACACGTAAAACTAGTGTATTGGACTCTTTTATAGTAATCTAATATTTCATTGATAAAAATTTAACAAAAACTTGTAATGATGTTTAGTATTTACAATATCGAATGGCTTTGTAATTCACTGCAGGTTTCATTGGATTTGACAAGGTTTACCTCAAGTTTAATATATTCCTATTTGAAATAAACCTATCGCTTTTCAACTGACTATAAGAATAATATTTAACACGACATACGAAAAACCGTATTCAACACTAGAGTTGAATGTTTCTGAAGCCGGACTAGTGTTGAATGTAATTACAATGTACAATATTTCGTCCGGCTCTGATCTTCATTCCAGAAATTTCTGCACCCTAAAGAAATGTGATATGGTAAACAACACATTTTATGAGAATTGAGTGATACGTTTTATAAATGGCTAAATTCGCGCACATACATGACAAAAAGCTTGTTCAAGGCCTTTCATATATTATTCCAAATACGAATGCTATACCGCCAGTTTACCTTTATGTGCAGGGTTTAGTATATCGCAAATTATGTTTTATGAATCATTATGAATACATGATTCCGTATATGTATAAACAATAGCACTAACAGTAGAGACGTATCCAAGGGTCAGGTTGAGACATGCATCTCCTATGCTGTTTGATTTAGATCCGGATTGATTTATCGATTGATTTACTGATCGGTCGATCGATTGACTGATCAGCACGCTCATAAGTCTTAATTTATCAATTTATCCTTCAGGTGGCTTGTAAAATTCGTTGTCCTGTATATCATTCTGAAAACAAAAGTATGCTTCTTGTGGACTTCTTGTAGACTTTGTAAGCCTCGTCATTTCATGTGGCTTACTTGCTCACAACCTGCAATCAGCGCAGGTCAAGCGCGCGTTGGGATATTTAAATAGTCTAATTAGGTATTTAGTTATTTCAAACATTTCATCGTCACAAACACTATTCTTCAGTACTTCGGTATTTGGAACACTTAACATCGTTTTCAGATAACAATTATATTTATATAGTTTAAATATAGTTTATAGTTTATAGTTTAATGTTTGAATAAGAATGCTCGATATCTTTTTAAACCGCTCTTGTATCATAAATATACCACACTCAGATGCCCTTGAAACATAGGCAAGTGGAGGTAGGTTTATTTTGCCAATGCCAAGTTTGTTATGAATAAATGTACTTAACATACGTCGCAATCAATATATTTCGTTTATCGTATGTACGATAAATATGGATGTCTATATATAGCTCTAAGCGAATGCATTCTTCTGCGTGTATCAGCTACCCTGTCCGCTAATGAGACCGCACAACCGTTCGTGACTTTAAAGCGGACATGGTAGCAGCTTACCAGACTGCGTGATTGCACAGGCTTGTATTGAGCATTGCTGGCCGCATACGACATTAGAACCATTTTCTTCTGAACACATTTGTAATTAAAGGATTCTGGATACAGCCTCAAAACATACAGTCCGTCGTGATTAAATAATCTGCGATATTTTGGGCACCAATGAGTCCTAATCTCACCAGAAAAAAAGGCATCTGCAGATTGTGATTCTGTACTTTTATGGTGTCCTTTTCGCACTGAAATGATATAGAGTGGCTTATTAGTTTATTGTTTGATATATAGGAAACATGTTGCAACAGCAGTACCAAATATGTACAGCCTACTCACTATCCCATTAAATCAGAGTGTTGAGAAGATCAGCTGAATTGTCTGCTCTACAGCAGCATTACGTTGGTCTCATTTCACGTCGAAATGTCACTGACCGTCAATATTCTGGATAACGTGGCATTACTTTACATGTCTTAATTTAATCAGTGCAGCCTAATTGCAATTTTCAAGATTGAATATCAAGACAAAATACAATATACATATTTGACGTGTTGAAAAATTGGGTCAGTATGTGGAAGTAGACAGGACGATTTCGAATGACTTTCTTACATTGGTGGATTTATTTTCCATTTAAAGTTTCAACTTCCGTAAACGAGTCAGAAAAAATGCAAAAATAATAGTTCTGCGTACATGTATGAACTTAACCACAACTACAAGTTCAGCCACATTTTGTTTTTCCTCCTGCTCCTAGTACTCTTACTAAAACTACTACAACTAACCAATATACTACTGCTACTGCTATTGCTAAACATTTTGCAATAAACGAAGGACTTTCTCCACTGTGGTTGTTAATGTTGCGCATGTCTGTTAGTCTGCGTTCTCATATCGACGTTATTAAGACTACGAAAATGTCAAATGTTACAGTCTATGATAAACAATGCACGTTTTTTTTTTAACGACTGTCGTATTCAGGCGTCTGTAAAAACAAAGATATGGATATTATATATAAGTTTTGTTAAGGCAAACATTGTGGTGCAAATATCGTTTATTATTATTTCACGAATTATGTATGTCCCTTTTATTTTAAGGTCCACGAATTTATTCTGTCCTATTTCTGTGTTAGCACCGGGTAATGCGACCTGTTTGTTAAATACAAGATTAATAGTTTATATGAATTGTATAGCCCAATTAAGTGTCAGGTTAAATTATACGACAATACCATGGTCCATATTTGAAACCAGCGTAAGCGAAACCCGACATCAATTACATGAAACTATTGTGTTGAAGTTGGTCAATGGTGTATGTACGTTTATATATTGACCTGATGTGGCTGGTGATAACATATAATGATACTTCACATAGACAGGAACGTGAAGTACAAATGTACCCGTAGTATTAACTTGGACGTTTAAACTAGTTTTCGTGTGTGACCTTATTGAAAAACTACTTTCCACGAAGTTGATCATATACTATACAACTGCCCTGTGATGAACTGCTCTAAATAGTATATATCTTAAATCGTTTTTAACATAATTGGTCACATGTCATCTTGTTAGCATGACCTTAACTTGCAACTGGATTTAAACGGTACTAGTCTCTGTTTGTTTACATTTCAATAGACTAACTGTTAGACAAGTCATGCACAAAACACGATACTGTCCCATCATGGTTTCATACTGCATGCAGATCCAAACATTGTTTAATACGAACTTCTTTACTAAGTAACAAATACAAATAAATATAATGACGTTCTAAAACAACAACTCATGTTTAACCCTACAGCAGTTTATAATTCTGATATTAGAATAACACTTTATCATTACTGCTGTCTTTCCCAAAGTTTAAGTCGTAGACTATTGAGTTGTTAAGATTGTAAGCGTTCGTATGTCGGACACAATACTCTGGTTATTAATGCTGTATAATATTGGTAAATGCACAATAAATGCTATATTCGTGTTAAAACACACTTTATGGACAGTGATATTTGTATAGGGCAATAAGGTATTAGGTATTGCGTTATTTCAAACATGTCATCATCACAGACACGATCCTTCAGTACTGCGGTATTTGGAACACAAGACAGCGATTTAAGATAGCACTTATATTTATAGTTTAATGTTTGAATAAGATTGCTCGATATGTTTTAAACCGATGGTAAATATTGTTTCATAAATATACCATAGTCAGATTTCAATGATGCATATGCTAGTGGGGGTAGGTTTATTTTGTCAATGCGATGTTTGTTATGAATGAATGTACTTCACAGAGGCCGCAATCAATATATTTCGACTGTCTTCTGTACGATAAATATGGATGTCTATTTATAGCTCTAAGCGACTGCATTCTTCCGCGTGTATCAGGTCCGCTCATTTAAACTCAATTCATAACTTGCTGCAAGCATGTCTACTTCATTTCGAAGCTAAATTTTTGAAACGTGTTTGTCTAACATTATAATAGAGATTTACTTTCTTGCCTTACATTAACGAAAAGCGGATCATTACACAAGTCCTGTCCTGAAAATGTTTTTAGAGTTTCATAATTCTCATAACGCGTAGTTGTATACACACGGGTTCACTCGCCGATTCCGTCGACTACTAAGCAACTATTTTAATGCCCAGTAATGCTCTTCACTCGCTCGGAATATGTTAAATTAATGTTAGCCTATACACTGAATTCATAGACGATAAATGACTATCAATACATATATAGTATACCAGTGCTTTCCACAGGCCATTTAACTCTGCGGGGCGCTTGAATTTCGAAATCAGAGTCCGCAGGGCGTCTGACATTTTCCCATCGGTGTATTCAGGCAGTTACTGAAGCTCAAGATCAAAGCGATATCGACTTCGCCGAAAATTTTGAAAGCCGATTTACGATCCTTTTGTCGCTTTACCCAACTAAAGCCCGCCTAAAGGCGGAGCGTCGTTGTATTGGAAAATCAATATTGGCCAATAATAGCGCACGCTTTCTATGAACGACAGCACTCGTAGGAAGGCAATACCTGCAGTTAAATCATGCAGACGACTCGTGACAAATATGTAATTGTCACAAAAATCTTGGCCGATTACTTTGAAGACTGATGATGGCAACCGGCTGTAAGCCTCGTGGAAAACGTTAAATGCATTCATAATACTGTCAAAACGTTTATTCGACTCGCAAATTATAGTTGAATTTATTACGCAACTGTTTATGTTTTGTTGTAATCTCAAATGAGAATAATTAAGTGTGTAATCCTTAACTCACTCCCGAATGTCGATGTTAACGCGTTTTTTATCCGAAACACACTTCCGAATGTAAATGTTATCGCGATGTTGACAAATTCTTGCTTCAAATAAGCAGTGTAAGATTATTTTGTGTTGACCCTTTGTCTCAATGAAAAGGGCGCGACAATTATGCAGCATGTACAACGTCGCGTCATTCGCATAGAAAGCGTGGGTGTATTGAGTGTTGTATAAACAAGCACACATCACGTCAGGGGATTAACGCATGTTCAGTGGCAATATTTCGTCATATCTATAAATAGTCACTTATGCCGAAATGTATTAGATACTTTATAACAAGAGATGTGTTTGCCAGAAACACAATGCCCCCTACTGCGCCGCTTTGATTTTTTTTTTACCTTTGACCTTGAAGGTCAAAATGAGCAGCTCCATGAGATACACATGCATGCCAAATATCAAGTTGCTATGATCAATATTGCAAACGTTATGACCATTATTCGATACCTAAACGCAAGTGTGACGGAATTTCAGAAGGACAGACAGACAGACAGACGGACGGACAGACGGACAGTGCGATCACTGTATGCCACCCTACCGGGGGCATAACAATGGCAACGTTTTTGTTAAAGAAATGATTTAAGCACTTTTATCGTAAATATGTTATCGTCGAAAATGGGTGTTATACCATATGCGGCCAGCGTAGCTCCTGACCAGCCTGTGTATTCGCGCAGTCATGCAAGGAGCTACCCTGTCCGCTTATGAGACCAAAAAAGCTTGCGTGATTTTATAGCCGAAAGGAAGAACAGACCAGACTGCGTGATTGCGCATTATTGTCGTGAGCATCGCTGGTCGCATAGACATAATACCCATTTTCGCACGATGCGGCTTATTTCTTCTTTAGAAATTTGTAATTAAAGGATTCTGGATACAGCCTTAACAAATATAGTCCGTATAGATTAAGTAATATTCGATATTTAGGGTGCCAATGAGTCCTAAGCTCACCAGTTAAAAGCATCTGCAGGTTGTGTATGTAATGTTTTAAGAAAATATAGTAAACTTTTTGCACTGCAATGATATAGCGCGGCTTATGTGTGTAGTGTTTAATACTTAGGAAACATGTTGCATCAATAATCTGTACGGCCTACGCATAATCCCTTTGATCGTTGAGAAGATCTGTTGCAATTTCTGTTGTAAAGTAACATTACTCTTGTCTCATATCACGTCGAAATGTTACTGCTCGTCAATGTCCTACGCTTCGCTGGATAACGAGGCATTACTTTACATGTCTTAATTTGAGTTCAGTGGAACATTGGTTCAGTTTGTAGAAGTAGACAGTACGATTTCGAATGCTTTTTTTTAAGTAAGTGGTTTTCTTATCCATGTACAGTTTTCACTTCTGTGAACGAGTTAGAAAAATGCAAAAGTTATAGTTCTACGTACATGTACGAACTTAACAACAACTGCTTTTACAACCATCCTTTGTTTCTCCTCCTACTCATCGTTCTCTTACAACTACTTCTAACCAATATACTACTTTTACTACTTCTGCTTCTGCAATTTCTAAACATTTTGCGATAAACGAAGGCCTTTCTCCACAGTGGTTTTTAATGTTGTGCATGCGCATGCGCATAACTGTTATTCGTGTGTATTCATATCGATGATATTGTATTAATACTACGAAACTGTCATATGTGACAGTTTATGATATAAAAGTATATGTTTGCATAATTTAAAAGCTTACAGGACTGTCCTATTCAGGCGTCTGTGAAAACAAATACACGGATATAATAAATATCAGATTTGTTTAGGCAAACGTTTTGGTGCAACTATCGTTTATTTTTATTTCACGAACTATGTATTTCCCTTTTATGTAAAAATCCAAGTATTTGATTCTGTCCTATTTCTGTATCATCACCGGTTCTTTGCGACCTATTTGTTAAATAAAGTATACATAGTTGTGTATGTATAGCCCAATTAAGTGTCAAGTTAAACTTTACGACAATACCATTGTCCGTATTTGAATCCAGCGCAGGGGACAACCGACATCCATTATCTGAAACGATTGTGTTGAAGTCGGTCAATGAAATACGTACGTTTATGTATTGGCCTGATGTGGCTGGTGATAACACATAATGATACTTCACAAAGACAAGCACGTTAAGTTCACATGTAACCGTAGTACTTAACTTGTGCGTTTTAACCAGTTTTCGTGTGTAACCAACTTGAACAAATACTTTCCATGAAAAGTGTCATGTGATGAACTACGCTGAATAGTATGTATCTTTAATCGGATATATTAATTCAGTGCAAAATATATACTGTACTTAAATCTCAAATTTCAACAGTTGCAACTGTAAACGGTACTAGTCTCGGTTTGTGTACATTTCAGGGGACTTCGTGCCAGACAAGTCATACACTAAACACGATACTGCCCCAGATGGTTTCATATTGCATGCAAGCCAAACATGTTGCATACGTACTACTTTACTAAGTAGCAATACAAATATATTAAATGGTGTTTAAAATACAGCGACTCATGTTTGACCCTACAGCAGTGTATATTTCTGCTTAGAGTAATACCAAAACATGAATGCTGCCTTCACTAACATTTAAATCGTAGACCCTTGGTAATTAAGATTGTAAGCAGTATTTTCTAATGTCTGACACAAGACACTTGTTATAAATGCTGTAGACTACTAGTAAATTCGCAAGAAATACTTTATACGTGTCGACACATTTACCACGCTCTTTGACAGTGCGAGTGTGTTTTCGCCATGGTCGCCATCTACCTGACCAAGAGGCGCATCGTTGCACATTACAAGTACATCAGTACAAAGGCAGATAGCATCTTATGGCTCCTTAGAAAAGATGCACTCTAAGTCCTCATTAAATGTATTTTAAGATGGTACTATAGGAACACAAGTACACTGACCCAATAAGCGGGATCGACTGTTCTATTTTATTATCTCCAACAGGGCACGATTTTCACTCAAAGACACGATATTGCGACAGGCTAGACGTTTATTTTGATAACAATGTCCCTAGTCATGTCATTCTTTGATACATGCATTAAATAGTGTTATTGATAAAAAAGCGCAGTGTCCATGCTTTCGAACGTTTAAACGGGCACAATGTGACTTAACCTTTCAGCAATCTGTGTTTTATGTGAAGTTATGTCCAGTTTCTCAAACATGTATGAGAAGAAATGGGCATCAGTCAAATGCAGTCAATTGATATCTAGAGATCGAAAGTAATATGCCATGAACCTCTAAAACGGATTTCATGAAGACAAAATAATCACTGTTTGCGATTTATACTGTGTTATGTTCTTTATTGGAGGACTTATGAAACTCCAGAATCATTTTCAGATGAGAAATATTGTTATAATCCGTTGGTTTGTTTATTTTAAACAAGTTACCAATAGCAATCGCAATGTTGGGCAATGCATATCATATTAACAGCTTCTAAATAAACCTATTTAACCCAGCAATGCTAAAATTGCATTTACCGTTCGCTAGTGGTGCCTCCAGTTTTAGTCATGTGGATCTGTGTGTGTTTCAGTACTTTGTGCATAGTTTTTCTCTCTGTCACTTGTCATTAATACAAACACTGACATAAATCCATCAAAACTCATACGTTTTAATTTAAACATTAAACGTCCAAACAATCATGATTAAAGGCAAACGATAAATCAAAGTGCAACATTTCTACACCGCATTCAAGCACGACAGGTCATAAAAGTTTGTTCTCTTGGAACGGCTCAATAAATAATGCATTGCAATTCCCCAGTTGTATCATTATGTATTTAACAGTACAAAAGTGGATAATAATGCGCTGGTATAATCGCTCCTATATTGTGCAAGTTCAGCAATCTTGAGTTATGCATTACTTATCAAATGAACTATACTTGCTATAAAGTCAGACGCAATTAATCATGATTAAAAGAGGCAGTGCACTGTTGTATGTCAAGCGATAAGTCCATTGACGTCTAAGATTCATTGACACGCAATTTCTGAGAAGCACTTTCCTCAGACAAATACTTTGCGAACGCAAAAGTACATCGAGCTTTGACGTAGATGAGGCGTGCTGGATCAGCCACTGTGGCAGATGTCGATGTTTACTCCGGAGTACTTAAGATGACTCTTGTTTACGATCTTTGTGGCAAGGACATTCCGTTGAATCGATTTTTCTATGAAAATGGTTAACACATGATTTATGAGAACGTTTGTCTAATTTATCACTTTATTTAAAGTTATCTTCGTAAATATATTTTCACGCACACGTTTTAGGCCTCGAAACTCGCGGTTTCGTCGTCAATTATGTCAACTCATTCGTAAATACCGCTGTATACTCATTGACAATGTTCTCGGTCACAGTGACATTATACAAATATTGAACTTTACTTTTCGAACTAATTCCGCTTCGCTTGGATGCCCACGCTGTGGTTTGTTGATGAATGATCTTGAGCCGCAATGATTTTGCATTTACATTTTTTAGGCAGTGATCGCAATTATAATCGTTGTATGTTTAATATTGGGTTGTATGTTTTACCCGCGTCATTCGAAATTTTGTCTTATGCACTTTGCGTTAACCAGACCAACCTGCTCATTCGCACAGTCTGTGCATTATATACCCTGTCCGCTTATGAGACCTCACAATCGTTCGTCACTTTATAACGGGCAGGATAGAAGCTGACCAGACTGTTTGATTGCGCATTATTGTCTTGAGCACCTCTTGGCGCATACGACATAAGAGCCATTTTCTCACGCTGCGGCTTACTTCTTCTTAACAAATGTGTAATCAAAGGATTATGAATACAGCCTCAGTCCGTCTTGATTAAGTAATCAGCAATAATTCGGATGCTAATGAGTCCTAAATTTACCAGTAAAAAGCATCTACATTTTGTGTATGTTATTTGGCATGAAAATATGATGCCCTTTTTTCACTCAAAAAATATAGCGTGGCTTATGTGTGTATTGTTTGATATACAGGAAACATGTTGCATCATTAGTACCAAATTTGTACAGCCTTATTATTATCCCATAACACCAGCGCGTTAAGAAGATCTGATGAACTTTCTGTCCCAACGCAAAAGTACCCTTGTCGCATTTCTTGTGGAAAGTTCACCGCTTACCTGGATAACGTTGTATAACGTTAAATGTGTTAATGGATAACATATATAATTACACTTCACATAGACAAGAACGTTAAGTACAAATGTTACCGTAGTAATTTATTTGGGCGTTTAAACTTGTTTTCGTTTGTGACCTTCTTGAACAAATACCGTTTACGAAGTTGGTCATATACAACTGCCATGTGATGAACTGCGCTAAAAAGTATGTATCTTTAATCGGATTTAAAATAATTAATTGTGTAAGATATATCTGTCACATGTTATCTTGTAAGTATGACCTTAACTTGCGACTGGATTCAAACGGCACTAGGCTCGGTTTGTGTACATTTCAGGAGAATACGTGCCAGACAAGTCATATTCTAAACATATCATAAAACCATAACATATTGTGTATANTATATATAATTTATATACAACAACTCATGTTAAACCCTACAGCAGTTTATATTTCTGAATAGAATAACACATAATCATTACTTTTGTCTTTACCGACGTATACATCGTAGACTTTTCAGGTACTAAGATTGTAAGAAGTATTTTGGTATGACTGACACAAAGCTCTGGTTACGAATGATGTAGAATACTAGAACATTCACATAAAATGCTACATACTTGTCTGTCGGCACATGTACCTCGCTCTTTGACAATGCGAGTGTGTTATCTCCATGGTCGCCATCGACCTGACCAAGAGGCGCATCGGTGCACATTATTAGTACATCAGTAGAAATACAAGGCATATAGCACCTTATGGCTCCTAAGTAAAAATGCACTTTTAGATAGTACAAGAGGCAAACTAGAACACTGACCCAATCAGCGGGATCGACCGTTCTGTTTCTTTATCTCCAACCGGGCACGATTTACACTCAAAGACACGATCCTGCGACACGCTAGACGTTTATTTTGTTAACATTGTCCTTAGTCATGTCAGGAATTCTCTGTTACATGCAGGAATTCTCTGTTACATGCATTTAATATTTCATTGATAAAATAAAGCTGCGCAATATCCATGCTTTCGAACGTTTAAATGCGCACTGTGTTACTATATATTTCAATACTTCGTGTTTTATTTACAAGAATATGCATTGTCTCAAACATGTATGACAAAAAAGGTGCATCAGCACTATAAAGTCAAGTGGCATCTAGAGATCTAGAGATCGAAAGTGGTATGCAGTTTAATTTATTTACAATCAGCCTTTTAAGATTTAATACGATATATATGTAAAATATGAATTCAGTGCATAACGGAAAAATGCCGCATTCTAAAAAAACAAAAGTTATAACACTCGTCTAGAAGCCAATAGATGTATTTGCGTCAGAAAGGCCATAAGCCAAATGCAACAGCTCCGTATCCACATGCAGCCTAAAAATCGCGTTTGAGGGTAAATGTAAAGAACTTAAAAGAAACCCCTAACACGCATGTCACTAAGAAAAATATTCACTGTCTGCAATGTGTGATGCTCTTTTTAGGAATTTTGAAACTCCAGAAACATTTGCGTTTAAGAAATATTTTTTTTGGCTCGTTTTTTTTTTTTTTAATTTCAAACAAGTTACTAATGATATATACATACCGGGCAATACATATAATACAATATGAACAGCTTCGAAATAAACCGCTTTAAATCCGCACTGCTTATTTTGAATTTGCCGTTCGCTAGTGGAGTCCCCAGTTTTATTTCCTGTGCGGGTGTGTTTGTTCAGTGATTAGTGCTAGGTAATGTTGGTTTGTCACTTGGTAATTTGTCATCAAGGGTTTGACTTAATATACCATGCTCTAGATTTAATGTACAGAATTAAATGTAGTAAATATAAAGTACTAAATGAAATGTACTTAATGTACTTTACTAAATGTACTTTACTAAATGTACTGTACTAAATGTACTAAATGTACCGTACTTAATGTAATGTACTTAATAAAATGTACTAAATGTAATGTACTCAATGTAATGTACTAAATGTAATGTACTTAATGCTATGTACTAGATGTAATGTAAAACATGTAACGTACTTAATACAATTTACTAAATGTTATGTAGTAAATGTAATGCCGTTCTGGCACATATGCAGTTTTCTTTTAGTTATATTTTGTGTCGTGTGCTGTCTTATGCCTGGTCGTTGGTCATTTTGTAATAATCGGTTTCTTTCGTAAAGTACGCATATATTGATGACGTAGAACAAAACAAAAAGCGCTGAAGGCACTGCAGTTGTTCGCTCTTTGAATGAGTAAAAGGAATACAGTCACAGGGAACAAAGTTCGACTCTTCACAGTAGGCCAATCGAACGGCCATGGAAAAATACAAACACAATTTGACTGTCATGGTCTAAAGTGGTGAGATTTTGCTTCTACAAGGGTGAGATTTTGCAAAAACATCATGCAAGGAAAATGACATTGATTTTCAATCTCTTCTAATTTTATACAGGATTTACACACTTGTTGTTAAAAAGATGAAACTCAGTTTATAGTACAGTCATATACAACTATATTGCAACTGAAAGAGAGGGAATATAAACAGACAGGAAGTTACACAACTGTTTTAATCAGTTGGATCAAAAATGTATTTTAGGGTAAATAAAAAAGAAGCAAACTATGAAATTATCTATTACACTTTATCTATTTATTAAAAAGGTTTCAAAAAGGAACATGTATTGATCAACAAAGAAACGTTCATTAAAATTCCACACTTGTATGACCGTACTGCTATTAGTTCCTTTCATTTTTAACGTTTACTTATTCTACCACTGATCGTCTTACTGCCAATGAAATAACACTAATGTTACAAAGTAACAAGTTTCGACAGAAATGTGAACCTTGGAAATAATATACAAGAGCACGATATTTTGCGCAAAATATCGTGTATTGCTTTGCGTGTCGTGTGTCTCCCTTGATGAAAGAAGGGCGAGATTATAGATGGCACTATCCGGATTCCGGACGCACGATATTTTGCGCGGCTGTCGCGCAAAATAGGCGACTGTCGCGCAAAATAGGCGACTGTCGCGCAAAATTGGCGACTGTCGCCTAAAACATCGTGCGTCGCCGCGACTGTGTCGTGTGTCTTGTGTCGCCCTTGATGAAAGACAGGCGAGATTATTGATGGCACAATCCGGATTTCGTTTTTGCCAGAAACGCCATTCTGCATTTGATACTTTTACATGTAAGCACACAGAAGAGTTTAAATGTACACAAATAGGTAAAAATTAAGAAAAGCTTATAGTAAACTTATTCACATACTAACATAAATACAGTCATCGTATTTCATGTGTTGACATGGAAGCTATAGAGAGCAGTAAGAAATTGCTAAGCTAGCTTGAAATTCCAATTGAAATGTAGTTTTTAATATATACAAGTCTTGATAATGTAACAGGGTAAGATTATTCATTATAAAGAAACGAGGCATATAATATCATTCAATCATACAAGTCTAAAGGAAACTAGTATAATCACGGACATGAGTTGAATAAAATTCTCAAGCAAACAACATTATTTTTTTAAATTATTTTTCCCCTAAAATTGTATGCGTCGTTTAATTTCCTTCCATTTCATCTTCATTCATTTTCATGTATTGACATTAACGTGTAACTGTGAAACTCCTCACCTCCCCCCGTCACCAATATGTTTTACGAACGTACTATGTAAGTAAATGTTTGAAGCGACGAAGCCAATTGCCAATTAGTCTTATTTCGTTACAATCATGGCCAAACTGAAAACAATCCTACCTTTATCGTCGCAAATTAGGGAAGGTGCGATCATTTTGGGTTATAATTAGTGTAAGCAAATTATTTTGGTAACTTTTCAATTAAGTTTCAAGCGTTCTGCATTGTTAATATTTGATCATTTTAAAAACAGTAATGTGTCAGTTACATGTAGTTAAATGCAAACAAACATACACAAATCAATATTTTTTTTAAATTTCGTTTAAATAAAAGCGCAGAAACTATTTCATTCAGGTGTTGATCACATATCGTCATATTTTAATTTCGTTTATTGTCTTTGATCTGGATCCGCCGCGTGTTGGATTTAGAATCTGCAACACCCCTGAAAAACACAATACACAAAATTGGTTATAAAGTTATTAACAATTAGCGCTAATCCTTACTATTCTACCGAAACGGAGTCAGAAGTTTTCGATACAGCTTTATGCATTAGCGTTTTACAGGAAATGTCACGTGTCAGGAAAGTACACAGTACTTAAATACTCCCCTTTGTGTCATAACAACATTTATATTTATTTCGAAACAGACGAAATATGTATGCGTGGATTACGTTGGATATTAATGCATACGGTAATTCAATCTTCATTTTGTTTAAACATTGGACATTATTATTAGTTAGGAACGAAAATTAATATTTGACGATTAATAATTAGCACTATCGCATGATAGTGTATTGCAATCTCGACATCCCATTGGTGAAATCCATTTTCTCTGATCTATTAATAACATCAGATTATGAATGACCTGTGCGCAAGAATACTACGTACGTGACTGACGTAGCACATAGTGGACTATTTTAACCATTCATTATATAAACATACTCTGCGACATGTATAGTGAACAAATGTAGTTTTTTTACTTTTACTATATACGATCCGTTCAAAACTATTCCATTTAACACGATATTCATATTATGTGTCATTTGTAAATGAATATAGTTCAAGATCTGAAACCGCGCCGCAAACTATTTTTTGCGCGTATGCTTACTTTTGTTAGGGTTTTAATCATTAAGGCACTCTGGATCGGAATTCGTGGTCGTAACCTTAGTCGTTCGCAAGAGAACAACTAACAACACAATATCAGATTCAAAGATTCGATCATGAAACTGTAACTGGTAATGGTGCCCATGCACTCTGCATTGTATCACGGATTGCTCGATATAAATCAAAACTCCGTATCTTCGTTGTCAAACAAACTATATTAAAGACGTATTTTGCCAGCTAATTGGCTATTTGTTTTGCGAATAAATCGTTTGCGCCCTATAAGCATGTTAAACATAAAATGCCACGCTTTGCATGTATCATTCAAATGCGGTGATTTATTCCATTTTAGTCAACTTTATAATTGTGCGTGAGCCGTATTTGTTAAGCAATGAAGGAGACGTATACTTTCTTTGAAGGCCTATGTATTTCGGTCACAAGCCCCTTCTGGGTGTTTTGGAAACGTGCAGTTATTCAAAGACAACGTACGATAATGCAATACATAACGGCTAAATGTACATATACTTTTGTATATTTCCTCTCACTCAACACATGTTATGCTCAGTGCAAACCGTGCCTTTAAAGTATTGTGACATTAGTCGGTCGACTATGACTGTATCGATGTAATAATTAGTTATTTATGTGACACATTAACTATTGCAACATCATCTAAGTGCCTGTCAAGCAGTGAACCGACCTCAGCGTTGTGTCTTGATTGCTGTTTTATTTATCCAATATATAAGTTTCTTTACAAAAGTTAAAATTATGCTTTTTAGGTACACACAATACATACCAGGTACACCATTTAACGAACCATTTACGCCATTTTTCCTTATCATATTCGACATCAAATTAACGAGGAATAGATAACAAGGTTACAAGTTTTACGGTTTATAACATTCTTATATTTTTGCATTACAGAAGGCGTTGGTAGTATTTGAAGCTTGAAAATGGTCTTCGAAAGCATAAATGGGTAAAGCTTTCTGGAATTTCATTTTTTTGCACTAATTAAGGCGGTTCCAACTTTTTAATGGAATTTATCAGATTTGACATATATTTCTTTATTAGTAATGGTGAAAGTTATTATTTACTATTTGCTTTATTTAGGACAATGCACTACTAAGGATTTCACAGTTATCGTTCGATCTTTTCTAAAGGGGCGTGCAGCACGAACGATTTCCCCTCATTTGAGTCACGTTCTGAGTAAACTGGGCATAATGCATGTGCGTCAAGTGTCCTCCCAGATAAGCCTGTGTAGTCCGCACAGGCTAATCAGTTACGACAATTTCCGCCTAAACTGGATTTCGCTAAGAAGAGACACCATAAAACTTCCGCAAAAGAGGAAATTGTCGTCCCTGATTAGACTGCACAGGCTAATCTGGGATTACAATTTACGCACAAGCATTATGCCCAGTTTTTCTCAGAACACGACACATTTATTCAAAAAGGTTGAATCGGATCATCATGGGACTTATTGAAAAAGGTTTTGAGGATAAGATCTCGACCAAGTTCGACAACCAGCCACATCAGATAGCACTTCGGAATTATGGCCCTTGGGTTGTTAAAAAAGTCAGTATTTACCTTCACTGTCTAATACAATAATTTTATATCCATCTATCATTAAACTTGGTGAAACTGTTTATAATTATAATATCTAAGCTAAGTATGATTACCAGGAAGATCGCATTAAGCCCTTCTGAATTATGGCCCTTTAAATAACTCGGTGATAATGTGTGTGGGTATGTAATCTTTGCAAAATTTGATTATCATCCAAATCTCCTGAAACCTTTGTTAAGTATGGTCTTTGGATGATCAGAACAGAACAGAACAAATCGTTTATTTCACCCATGTATACAAAATATACAATAAGGGCAATATAACAAAGCAAGATTATTTAATAAATTATAAACTATAAACTTTCGGTAATATTTACAATAGGGTTTTGCAAAAACGTTATCAATGGGATATGGAGAGGGGGTTGGGGGGTACCATAGGTGGATAGTAGTAGTACTAATAGGTTATGATTAAATAATAATGCTCACTCTTTTATTGATTGTAATGGAAATAATCGTTTTAATTATAATGGTGGTAGAAGTAATAATAATAATTTATTTATTCGGCAACGTGACAATGTAGTTTACACGCATTGTGACAAAAACAAAAATCTACGATAATTAGTGGTTTGTGGCCGAATATATATTCGGTGTGGGAATGAGTTTTGCACACGGCGTACAGGCAGCAAAGATTAATTGTTATTTTCATGTTGATATCGACATCTTTAATTGTGATAATAAACAGAGGCATAACAATCATGGAGAATGGATGGTTGCGTAACCATGTGGCTCTTGTTGTGAATCCACAGGCAATCGTTCATCCAGTGTGGTTCACGCATGAGTGCACCAGCACACACACGAAAAAGTCACGAGGTCGGCATGTTTACAACACAATGGCAGTTGAGAAGGTAATTACAGTACAGCTTTGCTAAAAAAAAGGATAAGATAAGATAAGCTTTATTTAAAGTCGGCAAGACAGCACCATATACAAACATAAGCTCATGTGAGCTTTTGAACCGACTATTATTGCTTAACGGTCTAGCAGATAATAGAAAAATATAAATACCGTTAATTGTTGACGGTATGGGCGGGTCAAGCATGCATTTTTTTAAGCTCAATTATTATGATCAAATATTATTTTTTGGTATCAACAAAGGGTTTGTTTGAGAGGGTATAGCAAATTAACATGTGATAGGGCAGGAACAATGATCTACAATAATTTACATAGATATAGCAATAGTAATAAATTTACATTCAAATCACTGACATGTCCTATGTACATAATATACATTTCTTTTTTAATCAAATATTCAACAACAATTTACAATTAAATGCATGTACATGTATATAGAGTTATGGATAATAGTTCACAATAAATTACAATCATAAATTTACATTCACTACACTGACATGACTTTTACTCGACATGTGTACATATTATTTGGACCGCCTCTGTAGTTTGCACACGCCATCTTAAAGAGATAGTGTACTCGGTCATTTTCAATATTATGTATAGAGTGCATAAGTTATATTCAATAAATAATTGGGGCTAGTACATCATAAAAAAATGTCGTTAAACAAGACAAGCAAAGTATTTATGGTAATTGATAGGTCTTCTATGGAATGGTGTACAGGTAATACCCAGGCATTACACCATATTGTCATATTTGAAAGCAATACAGACAGTACAATTTAATTTGTAATAGACATTGTGATACACAAACAGCAACAATTAAAAAAAAAAAAAAAAAANATTTTCTTGCATTGGTGATTTTTCTAAGAAAGTTGTTATGGACTTTTTCAAGGATCTCTATGTTTTCGTAGCCAAATATCTCAGATCAAAAATGGTCAAAATAACCGCGCTGTTACTCAAATTCTTTTCACTGTATTATCATTATCATAATAATGGATGACAGTATTTGTGGGCATGAAGCATCCACCAAATGTGATAAACAGCCAGATAGCCTGTAACACTTCTTACCCATGTCATCTTTTGTATTTACCTTTCAAATATTCATCTATGAAAACATATCGATCTGCAATTTACAGACATCCTCTAATTGTTTGGTTATTTACCTTTACTTAACTCAATTGTATGTTTGCTTGTTTTTCAAATTAGTAACTGCCAGCGTGTGAAAGTGCTGAAGTAGTATTTCTACCGATACCATCAACAGTGCATATCTGGCATTTGTTTGTTATTTGATAGCATGGTGTACTTTCTCGAAAAATGATACGAAACTATAAATATTGGTTAAACGCAAGTTTTCCAGGAAATTTCGCTCCTGAAGGATGTATTTTTGATAATGGCTTGCTGTTATGTTCCTATAAATCAGTCAAAAGTACGGATTTTATGGAGAGAGAAAAAAAGATAATAAAAGTAACTTCTGACGAAGCATCATAGAAAAAAGAAGATTTTTTTTTGTGAACTGCTTTACGAGTACAAATACGGTATAGATCGTTTAACATTGTCTGGCACCGTATGGGTCATTACACTCATTTTGTTGATCCACATTAACTGATCTCTCTCAGATATCTTGTCAAACGTCATCGGCATCTGTGTACTGGTCACCGCCGGTAAGGATTGTTGCACGATGATATCGGGCGAAGCCTTATTAAACAGGAATATAAAGTATTGGTGAAATAGTAATTGTGTATATGATTGTTTGTTTGTGTTTATGTATATAACCCTAACACTCTTCTGAGAGCTAATTCGCTACTCACTAGTATTAGCATTAGCATAAGTAACCATATGGTATTTGTTAGATGATATATTTCCAACATTTGTTTTATACAAATACAAATATTTGTGTACTTTTATACATATGTATAGCATGCGTGTCTGATTGTTTTATCTATGTTATATATGAAAAAAGGGTGCTATTTCTTACTAGTATTATTAGCATGATAGCAATCCTGTCACAGATATTTTGTTAAAATGAGATTTTGTTTTAAACTTCTGTCAGGTATTACGTTAGATTTTATGTAAACTACTTATAACTGTTTGATAATTTCCTTTTCCCATTACCTTACGATATGCGTTTTATTACATGATTCAGACTGACGATATACTATGTACGAGTCGAAATACATTTCTGTTCTGTTCTGTTCTAATATCGGGCGGAGTCTTAGTACACAGGAATATAATAAAAGGATAAGGCTAAAACTTGGCTTTCAATATAGCAAACATACTATATTTTGATGGAATCGTAAGCAAATCATACTGTGATTACAGGTATTTAGTTGTATTAGGTATACAATGTCTCGTATGGCGTTCGAATTGAGTCAATTTGAGTCATAAAATAATGAGATGAATTAGCTTGTTTTTTTATCCTTGTAAATCGTGTGTATGGTGTGAACACTGACAATTGTGTAAACCATAGTTGGAACCTCATGCTGGCAAACATCTGCTGTTTGACGTCAATATAAAAAACATTAGCAAGACATTTCACAGTTTATCAGTCTATTACATCAATATTCTAAATCAGATGAACTGATATTTAGTTATAGTACATACTAATGATGTGCATGTAATTGATTGAGCATCTCTACATTTGCAAAATGTACATGATCATAAACACATGCAATTATTTTTTTAAGGTACTTTAAAAACAGTAGTTCTAACCCTGAATTATTTTGTTACTTCCGTCATCTATAACGTTACAGGGAATTACATTCCAAATAGTATAAAATTGTACTGTCAAATAAAAAAGTAATTAAAGTTTTAGTAATATTGATAATGGTTTGCTAAAAAAGTACGAGTTATTAGACGCTTGGCTTATTAACAATAATGCAAAACTCTCACTTTTTCGAATATAGTTTCTGCATTGTTGTTTTTAAACTCAATAAACACGGTTAAATCACAACACAAGAACAATACAATCATTAGTCCCTGCTTCTTATGAAAGTATGCACATATGCTTTTCTTACAGCTTCAAAAAGCCGTCATAAGATCCAATATATAGTGAAAATATAGTTTTGTAATATTTTTGTTTTAATAATGTGATGTTTTCCCGACCTTTGCAAAAGATTCGTTAACACCATAAGTGACTGATATTGAAAGTGATCATTCTTTTCGTTGCATAAATTCGACTGAACCCCCCCCCCCCCCNATAACTGTTTCGCAATAAATTCCATATATAAAACATGTGTAATCATGTACAGAAAGTTGAGTCAGTTAAATACACTCAATCAAAAAATAATGTGTATGTTAGATTTTCCTCAGCTTTTAGGGACAATTCTACCTGTGCTGTTGGAATACCATTCGTATTAATAATTCGAATATAATTATAATGCCGTCGAGTGTCATTATTGTTTCAAATTGCACTTAAAAATACATATAAGATCATGTCGGAATAGTAAAACTGTTCGCATTTATATACAGTTTTTTAAAGTCGAATAAATAATTATCTGTTTATGTATGCGCGGCAAACTGAGACAACGACATCATGGTTAAAATGTACAAAACAATAAGGGCTTTTAACTGTTCTAATGAACTCTGTTTGCCCCCATTTTAACTTTATCGAAACATTGAGATCGCAGACTCCAACATCACTTTTTCTGCGCATGCGCTTTACGCGGTAAACATAAAAATCAATTCACTAGGGGCTTATTATTTCGTTGAGTAAATGGTTATATCCGTTTGCATCTAGCTAGTTATTCTACATATGAAGCTGAAATTTGTCATACCCACATGAGAAGGATACTACTTAATGAAGGAGCTTTAATTTTTTTGATCGCATGTCATAGATTTAAATGATATTATAACTCTAATTGTCAGGTCCAAAACTCAAACAGTTGTCTATTGGCCCACAATCAACGATAAATCAAATTTCTGTTGGATGTACTATTTTATAGTGCAAATCGCTATAAAGAACTCGCCGCATTGGCAAAGTAAACACTCACATATCCACTATAGAGTCCGGTCAATCTACACTTTGACCTCAAACTAATTGCAACAGAATTTTTGAGTGCGTAAATATGATTATATTAATCATATAAAAAGTCTAGAAAAATCCATGTAAGGGAAAGTTGTAAAATTTATGACTTTATTTTAATCATTTTTGTGAACAGTACAGACTACCGTAGATCTTCACACAAATAGCATCGTCTACATCTGATCGATACGCCGTGGGTTTCGATAATTTCTTAAAAGCTGAAAAATTGAATATAATGGACAAAATGGGAAGCGGATAATTACAACGATATAGTTATCCCTTTCCCATTCGAATGAGAAAGGTAGGTCAATCAATATATTTTATTAAATAATTTATATTTAAGCGCATACAGGTTTTAACGGTGCAGAATGTCCGTAAAAGAAAAATGAAATGTGTTTTCGTGTTTTCACATTGATGACAATCTAAAAACAAATGATACAAAGTATGTATCGTTTCAAAACAGAAGCTTTAATCATTCCTTTTATGTTTTGTGTCATATTTATTCTTCATGTGTCATTATATTATGCTTTTGATTGATAAAACTATGTTCCTCTATTGAAAAATCGATTTCAAGCGGTGGCGAGAAAAAATATAAAACTACGGAAGCCTATTCCAGCCATACAATCTTCTGTAATTTAATTAAGTTTGAAAAAGAAATGACAAAACTGGCTCTAAATTTTTATAATTAAATGTTTGAGGGTATTTGTATTATATGTATACAAATTTTCGTCTCATTTCAGAATGTCCAGTAACCAGGAACTGTGCATAATTTGCAATATCTGTATAGACGATGCAAAAAAGCAGCACAGCTTACAGAGAAATGGTGCAGTTCGATAAACGGAGCAAGCAAAAAACAAAGTAATACCATATTCGCCAGACCCGGTCAGTTCGTTCATGTGTAATGTAGAAAATAGTATTGTGATCAAAATATAATTTATGAATAACAGAAGAACCAACAATCTGAATGTAGGGCATCAAGATCCAAACTTGATTCATTTATTTTTTTTAAAGAACACTGCTTGTTTTGTTTAGCCGGCAAAATGTATTATTGTTCGGACTCTGGACTTTCAGAGGACATTTCAAGACATCTGTAAAACAATAAAAGATGATTGGTATGCTGCCTTTAGTTCACGTTTTGAAATTTTATCCGACTTTCAAGCAGCAGCTGCAGATGGCGTGTACCGTCAAATTTGCAAATTTGAAATATCAATTTCAGAACCAATAAGGCAATTCCTGTCTACTTTCAACAAGAACACCTGAAACAAATGCAAGCCATCCGCATGAAGACAAAGAGACGCTGATGCAGGAGACGCATGAAAACAGTTGACTTTTTAAAAGGAAATGGGTATAAACAAATAACTATTTCTGACTTTGTAGACAAAAAGAAGAAAATGTATGGTGATAAAGCTTATAGAGCTCAATAAAATGAACATAGATTGGACGAAAGTTTAGGGGGAATAAGTGATTATAATAGAGATAAATGGAAAACAAAACATACAGAAATACTGCAGCATCAATACCTCATGAATTTTATTGTGCAAAGAGATATGTTGATCCTTAAAAAGAAACAAATGAAACTTTGAAAGCAGCAGCAAAGCTTATCAGTAATGATTTAAAGACTGCTTATACAGAAAAAACTATGAATCCAAATCCAAAGGAGATTTAATCTGTTGGTATGAATACACAGTTTATGCCACAAAAAAATGTGCAATTTTTACGAGATTTATTTAGCGCAAAGGATTGCTATATAAAAGTATGTTCAATAGGACAAGCTATCAAAGGTCGGTTCTTTACCCTTTGCAGTAAGGACTAGCTGTTCAGTTGCACCATCACTATGCTTTAAAGTATTTAGCGGTAATTGATATTTTGAACATTTTGTGCTTCTGTTTTTCTTACTGAGAAGTGTTAAGTGCTGCAAATGAAAATAGCACAGATATAAACAGTTTCCAAACGAATATGTTCATACAGTTTGTAGCAGACAATGGAGATCATAGTCTTAGAACACTGGATGGTCATAATACCTTTCATGGTATGGTTCTGGTTGCATGCATTACCCTGGGGAAACTTTGGTTATACACCTATCAAACGGATAGCAGGCTCATCTTAGGAACGTATTGCTGCCGGAAAATTTATGTTTATTTTTACAGACAGCCAGAGGTCAAAAACCACCTGTTTCATTTGCAGATTTGACATCATTAATGGTGACTGAAAATGGTTCTAAGAGAACGTTTCGTTCACAAATACCGGTATTTGGTCACTGTTAGTAGCAGGTTCAATGCAAATGGTGAGAAAGGGAGATTTTCCTGAAAAATCTTCTGTTGTATTTTTACCCATGATAGACATGGACCCAGGTGATATGTAATGTATTTACACTACGTTATCCTTTATCAGCAAGTATGCATGCAAGTATGAACAAACTGCTATAGTTACCTTTGATTAGCGATTGTATTGAAAAGCGGTCCAAATAATATGCAATGAAAATGACACAAGTCTCCTCAAAGGCATTCTCGTGTGACTTGGTGGTTTTTATTATATTACAAATGACCTTGGTTGTATCAATCAGCTTATGTCAGGCTCAGGTTGAAATGAGTTAATGGAGACAGTAAACTGCTTGTAATGAATCCAGGGACGAACTTGTTGATTTGTACGAGAAGCTTGTTTCTGGTCTAATAGACTTTTAATCCATCTACAGCAATAGGTTATTAGATGAATTGTACACATCCTTCCAAAAAGATAAAGTAGCAATTTAAACAAATGAAACAGCTGCACTTTGCTATAAAATTTGAAATGGTAAACCTTTTAAGAACAAACATTAAGCACAGCAGATCATAAGATGCAGGAGCGGATTGGTAAGGAATCCACACTTGACACAGCATATTTGGGTTGTAAGAACAGGACAATCTCGTTCCTATAAAGATCGATATCCATGTTGCTCCTGAAAACGTTTCAACATGATCAGGTGTAAATGTAAGCAGAATTGTGGCCCGAAAAGGTGCATATGTATGAAAAATGGACTCGAATGCTCCACTGCTTGCGGTGTATGTGAGGGTTCAAGTTGTTTGAACAGCACACACTTCATAAACTCGGATTCGGAATAGTTTTTGTTGAAAGACATGTATGCTAAATAACTTAACTACATAACTAAAGCATTGACACTAATGTTTAAACTCAGGATCAATTTTGAAGTAAACATGCCATACACTTGGGTCATTTTCAAGAATTACCCGAAAGGCATATACAATTTCTCCGACGACAATAAGTTTGGATCTCTGGTGTCCAAAGTATTATTAATATGGTGGATCAGATTCTTGTTTACGCTTTTGTGCTGTGTTCTTGTAAATAATGTATTGTGTGTATGTTGCAATGTGTTCTTGTAGATATATTATTTTGGGTCATTCAATATTTAGAAATGTACACTACAAAATAGTATGATACTTTTCAAACGGACAATATATCCAGGAATGTAACACTATTCCAAGTTAGACTGCATGAACTGACTTGTAAATTAAGCAGACTGGGGTTTTAGTTTGGGTAATTTATCTTATTTCTATCCACCCCCAAATAAGGTAAACTTGAAAACGAATGATCTAAAATTACAAAGTCTTGTATTTTTTATTACATTTTATACAAACATTTTTGTCACTGGATTTACCCTATACGCCCCTGAAAATAATATTAAAATGACTTAAAGCAGACATTCGAAAGCATAGTTATAAAATGAGAAATTGCTTATAATAAGTCAATAATCCTTTTATAAAAATGTTTTCGGGTGCTATATGGACAATAGACTCACAGTTCATGCCCACAAAAGGCAGACATTTGCTTTTTTTATTAAATAAATCGTCTGCCAAACGTTTCAGCAGGTAGTAATGAGTTAAAGCAATGATTTAATATATATTTATATAAGAAAAATATAGTAAAAGCATACGATCACTTGTCCACACCATATAGATTCATTTGGATAAGTAAAACACATTTATTTTTAAAAACAGACACATTTATGTTTACGTTTACCGGGCATTGTCTTATTTGTAGATACTGAAATACCCCACCCACTTTATAACTATTGTTTGGTCAATATCTAATAATTTGACGATTTTAAGTTTGCTTAATAAACTTAAAATTGCATAAGTCTTGTTTATTTTATTAATTAAAAACACAGGAAACCTACAATTGCAGATTTGAAAACAAAAAACTGACCATTCACAATCATCAACTATGTGATTGAGTATTTTGTGTGTGTAATTTACTCCCGTACAGACACTTATTCCAACTGATTTATTTTTTATTTTTCCCCGTATGAGATTCTTCTAGACTTTCGATATGTTTAAGAGTGATGGTTGAAGTATCAAAATCAGTCATTATACATTCTGTTGCAATTTGTTTGAGGTTAAGCCTATTTTTGGGCTAGATTGACTGGGCTACTATCCATAAACGTCTCATTGATATCTGATGATGGTAACACAACTATTATTTACAATATCTTAACAAAAGATAATTGCGTACGAATTATCAGATGATGTTAACATTCTCAACTTATTTATCTAAAAGTGCAGATTAAAATAGAAGTCTCTGTTTAATGTCTCTTGAAGCGTGGACAAAGTTGATTGACGTAGATGGTGAACACCGAGTAGAACTATTTCAACTGCATGCACCATTGAACATGCTATTGGCAATAAAAAATAATAAAAATATAATAAATAATGATTAAATGCGCAATTTATGTTTGTATAGATTAAGTTTAAACGCATACATTTTCATCAGATAAAGTTCCTTATTACAAAACACATCTGCGTGTGTGGGTTCCAAACATTTTTTATCATTTGCATTGTATTTTTTTACGTTTAAATTCAGTGATTTAGTTGATATTGGTAATACATTTGTCTTATCTGATGGTTTTGTAAAATTAAAAAACCCATTGAAGTTTGGTTATTAAAATAAATTTATAGTTTTTACTTTAGTAAATATCTGAATGCGTGAGAAATATAACAAGCTTACGAAAACCATTTTATGGAAACACGATCAACATTTATTTTGTCCGCTATTTAGTTCTGCGCCGAATTCGGACTACAAATTTAAATGCAACTCCCTTACATGTGTGTCTGCGGTCAATGCAGATAAATAAAAGGGGTTTGGTTTAAACCTATTTATTAAAGCTCGATTGCATCGAAAGCCTAAGGCTTATATGAAACTCTCGAGTCCGTTTCCCGCGACTATAACAAGTACTAAGTGTCTTTGGGGGAGATTTAAAGAACGCTCCCACTGTGGGGATCGAACCCGTGAACTCCAGATCACTAGGCGGACACCATATCCACTACGCCATGGCGATCTAAAAGGGGTTTGATGCATGTGTCTAAAGTGTCGTCTGCTTTTATTGTATTTTTAATTAAAAGGAAGACTGTACTTGACGAAAATCCAATTAAGGCGGAAAGTGCCTTCACTAATCTGGGACGACACTTTACGCACATGCATACCAAACCCTTTGCACAGACCGTGTCTCATATGCATTATACTCAGTAAAAGAACCATTATATTATATGACTCCCACAAAACGCCGACATTACAGTTGAACATTTATTTTGCAACGTCGGCGGGTTTCACTCTGTTTAACAATTAGAAGAAAGTGCATTCCACCTTCGTGCCCGAATTCCGAATATCATTTTTTCTCGATTTGAAGATATCAATACATAACCAGAGATATACATTCGTACGTTAACTGCGATAATTTGATATATGTCCACTTATTTAAGCCAACAGTTTAAAGAAAACAAGAATAAAAACAGGTTTTTATAAGACGATTTACAGCTTATTAATATTTTACATAACGGTCTGGTCTTTTATGGTTATTGATACAGACGAACTTTTTGTACTTTTAAGCAGCGTTATGTTTAGCGTTATCAGTGCATGAAGGCTAAGTTTTATGATGGTAACATTTATCAATACGCCCCCCCCCCATGTCGCTTAACTATACATTTAGTTCTGCCAGTTAAAAGTACATTTACCCTTACGAACTAGGAACGGTTCCAATTCAGCTTCTGTTTTTTGTTGTGCTTCGACACCTAGTATTTTTATCTATAGGTGTTGCAACATATCAAAGTTTTTGCAATTTGATTTCTTGCGTATAATTTAGATTTAATTAAAGTTGCAAATTGGCAGCTGGTTGTGCTGCTGATTTTTATGCTGCTAATGATGATGATGCTAATGATGATGATGAAGATGATGATGATGATGATGATGATGATGATGATGATGATGATGATGATGATGATGATGATGATGATGATGATGATGATGATGATGATGATGATGATGATGATTATGATGATGATGATGATGATGATGATGATGATGATGATGATGATGATGATGATGATGATGATGATGATGATGATGATGATGATGATGATGATGATGATGATGATGATGATGATGATGATGATGATGATGATGATGATGATGATGATGATGATGATGATGATGATGATGATGATGATGATGATGATGATGATGATGATGATGATGATGATGATGATGATNAATGACTTACATCCAAACATCGACTGATTTAACAACTTCCTGTCGAACATGACGTCATCAGCATTTACACATTCATTTTAAATATTTGGAAAATACGTTTTTTGCTGTTTGTGTTGCTTTCTGTGGATAAAATGTAATACATCTTGGTATCAAATTGTTTGTTTTGATAAATCTGATTCAGTTTTACAATAAAACAAAACATTGTAATTAAGTCTTAGTAGCCTCCACACATGACTGATATATGAACTTCCTGTTGACCGTGATATAAAAAAAGATATCAGGCAACAGGATATCAAGCAGATATCAATGTGGTGGTATGATAAAACTCGATTTTTGCTAAGAAGAAGCAGAAAGTGTCGTCCCTGCTAATATGGCATATATAAACATGCATTCCTATCTCGCTGCAAAAATATTGAATGTTTTGTTTTATTCAAGAAGTACATTAAATCCGTTCAAACTCCGCTTCGGTAGAATAAACATACCGCAATTTATGATTGAATGTCGTCTATCTATAAAAACAAGTGTGATTTATAATGTCTATAAAATAACGAGTACCGTATGTTTCATTCCTCATTGATATTCATGTAACTGTATTGGTTTATGACTATGAGATAAAATGTTGAAATTAAAACGTGTATACTCGCATTAAAATGGAATTAAAGTACAAACTAAATGTGTAGTCGAACAACATATCGATTTATTTTAAAATTATCACACTTAAGCCTGTATGAACTGCTATGCACATACTTTCCTTAAAAGTACGAAAAGTTCGTTCGCATTATACATCAGTAATCATTATATGACAGATCATAATATAAACATCACAAGGCTGTAAAACATCTTATTACAACCCGCTATTTATTTGTATTTGATTTAAACTGCTAAAATAAGTGGACCCTTCTACAGACCATTTTCCTTTAATCGATCGAGTGTGGTACGAAGAAATTGTTGTTAAATTTGTTTTATAACCACCTTTATGACCTTAAATGTTCGAGTAGGTTATCTTGTGATTATTGTAAATGTGTTTGACTTTTTCCTTCCGAAAAACTGTAACAAAATGGTTTGGAATGCGGATATTTGATTGGTTGTTGAAAGGTCCCCCGACGCGTGAACTCTAATGCGATGTTACCAGATCAAGATGCGCCACAAGGATGTTTTAATAGAAATTGCTTTCGCAGTGTATCTCAAAAAAGAACATACTTGGTTTTTACACTTATATCGATAAAGTGCAGTTTATTTTCGTGATTCCGAATTAACGGAAAATATACGTCAACATTTATTTCAATACAATAAAATAAAGCGAGACTTATTCAAAGACTTTGGTAAAAATCCATGCTAAAATATTTGTTTTTAAATACTGTGTTTACCGGTCCAAATCTTACTGAGTTTGAATTACTAATATGACTGGACGATTTGGAATGTGTCATAAGGGGCATGAGCATTTATTTCAAGCTACACTTTACACACATCCTTTAATTGTTTGGTTATGTACTTTAAGGTCACTCAATTGTATGTGTCTCTTTTTTTTAAATAATAACAGCCAGCTTGTAAGAGAATTATTTCTACTGATACGATCAAAAGTGCATATCTGCCATTCTGGAAGTGGTAACGTGATAGCATAAACAATAAATATTGGTCAAACGCAACATTTAGAGGAAATTTCGATATTGCGGGATGTATTTGTGGTAATTGATTGCGATTCAGTTCCTTTAAATCAGTCAAAAGTACGGATTTTATGGAGAATGTTTTTGTTTTATAATAATATTGACTTCCGAATACGAATCATAGAAAAAAAGAAGAAATCTGTGTGCACTGGTTAACGATTACAAATATGGTATAGACCTAGTTAGAATCCCGGACAATCGCACCCACGGACAATCGCTCATACGCCAATTTTGACAAGGCGGATAGTCGCTCCTACATTATTTTGACAACTCGGACAGTCGCTCCTACGTTATTTTGGACAATCCAGACCGTCGCTCCTACATTATTTTGACAACCCGGATAGTCGCTCCTACACAGGCTGGCAACCTATGGGTCATTCCACTCCGTATATTGATCCACATCAAATGATCTTTCTCGGATGTCTTGTCGAAGGTCGTCGGGATCTGTCTACTGTTCACCGCTAGTAAGGATTGGTTCACGTTGATATTAGGGCGGGCCTTGACAAAAAACATATTTCAGCACATTTTATTTCAATATTGGAAACAAATACATATACAATATGAATAAAAATACTATAATAGTATCGATCAGATCTGACAAAAGGATGCAACACATTCACAGTTATCTTTAGAAGAGCAGTTGAAGACATACAAAGTATATATGTAAGTAAAGTATCTCTACCTTTACAATAACATGTAATTTTGTATTGAAAAAAAAATATTAATGAAATATCAAAATAAATATAAAAAAGACATTTACCATTGTGTATAGACAAAAAAAGGATATATAACAGATAAAACACGTAAAGAAAAGAAATAATAGGCTAACAGTGGTATCGTGTGGAGTCTTAGTAAATGGAATCGTTAGCGATTCATACTGTAACCGCTATTTATATATACCAATATATAATATTCCAAATCCGATGAACACATATGAAGTTATAATACAGAATAATGACGTACATGGAATTGATTGAACATCTCTACATTTGCAAACTTTATAGGATCATACAAACATGCATGAATATATTTAAGGTTGTGTAACAACACCAGTGGAAGACCTTAATTATTTTATTATTTCCATCATCTACAACGTTTCAGAGAATAACATTCCAAACAGTATGAACTTTTCCCGTCAAATAAAACAGTTACTAAAGTTTAAGTAATATTGATATTGGTTTGCTAATTTAATACGAATTATTTGTCTCCTGGCTTATTACAAATTATGCAAAGTTTGTAAACTCAATAAATTCGGTTAAAATACAACATAAGAACAATACAATCATAAGTCCCTGTCATATGAAAATACGCACATATGCTTTTCACTCAGCTACACAAAGCCCGCTTTAGGATCAAATATATTTAAGACAGGCTGTGCAAAAATCAAGTCTGAGAATAAAGTCAGACACGTGCAGTAAAAAACAAAGACTTGTGAGTATGGCATATTTATACATATAAAAACGAATAAATAGAGGATATTTGTTGGAATCGGTGTAATACCGATTTTATTTCACGAGACAATATTTTTTATATGCTCACAAATGAATTTAAATCGATATTCCACCGATTCCAACAAATGTTTTTTTTTATTTTATCGTTTATTTACATTGTAAAAGAGTTTAACTGGAGAATTTCGCTGGAATTATGACGTCATTTCGTCCAAAAAAAGGACTTCATTTCACAGTAAAAATATCGATATTTTTCACTGTTATTTTTCACTGTTTGAAACATGCAAATATCAGTTTTATTTAATTTATATTTCTCTTTAAACCAACAGAAAGCATATAATAAAAATGTAAATCCAATGGATAAAATTGTGTTACTCTCGAAACAAAAACATCATAACAATGACTGACATGCAGTTTTTAAATGCTTAAATTATTTTTAAAAAATGTGTTAATATTTTTCCAGCCTTTGCAAACTATTCGCTTTAACCATAAGTGACTGATATTGGAAGTGAACATTCTTTTGGTTGAATAAATTATACTGACCCCCATAACTGTTTCGCAATGCACTCCAATTATAAAACTTGTATAATTATGTACAACCTTAAGCGCGTAAATTCGCTGACGTGTGTTTTAGGCTAGAGAATGTTGAGTCAGTTAAATAAACTCAATAAAAAAGTGTGTATGTTAGAAATTCCTCAGCTGTTTTGACAGTTCTGTCGTCGCTGTTGGAATACCCTTCCTTTTGATTCGAATATCAAAGTAATTTCTTCGAAAGTTTTATTTTTGTTTCAAATTGTACTTAAAAACAAAACAAATCAGATCATGTCAACAGCGTACAACTGTTCGCATTAATATGTTACTTTTAAAGTCAAATACACAACTCTCTGTTTCTGTATGCGCGGCAGACTGGGACGACGCCATCACGTTTTAAAGTAACTATTTTAAAAAAGGATTTTGAAATAGACTGTTGCCCCAATTTTAACTTTTTCAAATATTTAGAAAGATAGAAAACTCCAAAATCCGTTTTTTTCTGCGTATACGCTTAACTCTGTATACATAAAATCAATTCACTAAGGGATAATTATTTCGTTGAGTGAATTATTATTTCCGTTTACATCTGGCTAGTTCGACTGCATATGGCGCTGAAATAGGGCATATCCGCTCGAGACGGATGCTTCTTTATGACAGAGCTCTAATGTTTTGGATCGCATGTCATGGATTTTAATGATAACATTACTCTAATTGTCATTCATCGTAACTCAAACAGTTGTCTATTTGCGCACAATAAACGATAAATCAAACTGATTTATGGTGGATATACTATTTATCGAGCAATCGCTATAAAGTACATTCATTCAGTACAATCGCAGCATTGGCAGAGTAAACACTCACATAGGTCGTACCTCCAACCGCTCTATAAACGTCTAATTGATTTCTGATGACAGAAATGTGATTTACAATATCTTAACAAACGATGGCGCAAACAGTAATGTTTAAATAACAAATCGTCGGGTACGTAATGCTTATATCAAAGATGATTATCATTTACGCCATTGGCATAACACATTCCGCTGATAAATGTGTCGAATTATCAGATGATGTTACAATTATCAACTCATATATCTAAAAGTGCAGCTTAAAATAGAAGTCTCTCTTGCATGTTTCTTGAGGCGACGACAAAGTTGTTTTCGCAGCTGCGAATGGACAATAAGTAGAAATATCTCAACTGTATGCAACATTTCACGCACTCTTTGCAATAAAAATAATCATAAGATATAATAAATTATGATTAAATGCGTACTTTATGTTTGTAGAGATTAAATAAAACGAATACATTTCATCAGATAAAGTTCATAAAAAAAACCACAACGTTTTCAAACTTTTTTATCATTTGAATTATAATTGTTTACGTTGATATTGCTAATATATTTGTCTAATCTCATGGATTACTCATATCAAAAACCCATCTAAGTTTGGTTATTAACATTAACTTTGAAGTTTTTACTTTAGTTAATATCTGAGTGTATCAGAAATATAACAAGCTAAGGAAAACAATTTTATGGAACCCCGATCAACGTTT
>VMBQ01003473.1:0-11416 GCA_007657795.1 Dreissena rostriformis
GGTTTGATCCCTACTGTAGAGTTCTTAAGATCTCTCCCACAGACACCAAGAACTGGTTCTGCCCAAGAAACAGACTCTAGACCATTTCTTTAAGCCTTAGGCTTTCAATTTAATTAAGCAAAACTCAATATGTCTAAACTAACGAAACAACATACAAGATAATCTCCTGCTGCTTGCAGACCTCTGCATACTCGATCTGCTGTAGCTGTGAGGGCATGGTGGCCATCTGTGTGGGCTCCGGATAGAACTGAAATATCACACAGAATATTGCATATAATATCAGATAAAATATCACACAGAATATCACACTAGTTGATTGTTCCTAGAGAGTTAATGCATGTAAGTAAAGTGTTATCCCACATAATCCTGTGCAGCCCGCACTTTACATGGTGCATTAAGCCCTGTTTTCCCAGACTGACTCTTTGGTATCATTGGAGTGCTTTGTATTATGCAGTATCACATGATGGTTGGAGCCTTGAGTGATATGCCAAATTGCGATAACGCATGACAAGTTAATTAATGATTTATTAGCTTAGCTGAGCTTTATGAAGATGGAACCTGTAGTATCGAAGCAATTTCTAGCTGTATGTCATATACATATACATCGGCTGATGTCTACCTGCACATTGGTTTGCTGGCGCTGATAGGAAGAATGGAGTTTGTCGGAGAATTCATCAGGTGGCATGGCCGTGATTCTCTCCCTTGTCAGCTCTCCTTTTGGAGGTGCATTCTTCCTACTGCCTCTATTGTCCATAGCAACAGGGGAGTGAACTCTACGTTGCTTCTCTGGGGACTCTTCAGGCATTAAGGGGCGAAACTCGTCATCCCCATTCATAGCTACAACATAGAGAATAGTTGTGATCGTTTCAGTGATCACAATGAGCTTTAACCTGCAAGGAGATTCCAAGGAGATGAAATAAAAGATGACGGTTAGGCAAATTAGGTATAATTTTTTCAACAGTTCACACACTATGAAAGCAGAAAAATGCTTTTCAGTAAAAGCACCACTCACCAGGTGACTGAGTGTGCCCACCCTGTGTCACGGTTGGGTATGCCGGGCTCTCTCCCACCTCGCCCAGTGAGTGCGTGTTCACCCACTCCTCCCGCTGGGACTTGATACGGTCCATGAGGCTACGAAGCACCTTCTCTGCAAACAATGAAGAAGAATATGTTATATCCATGAGGCTACGAAGTACCTACTCTGTGAACAATACATGTAGAAGGAAAAGGTTACAAAACATGTAATAAGCATGTCATAGAAGAAGTATAGAACATGTTAGTTAAGAAAGGAAATTGACGATTTATCTTAGGCTACAAAGAACCTTTTCTAAAAAATAATGCAGAAAGAAAATGTTACAAAACATGTTATAAGGATGTCATAAGAGAAGAATAGAACATCTTATTTAATGAAAAGAAATTCACGATTTATCTTTGTTTTATTGGATGCTACATAATGATCGATAGTTGTTTATTGGCGTATTAACAATGGTTATACGAAAATCATTTCAATTTAACCCTTAAACATATTGATGACTTAAAGTAAAGACATTTTATTTGGATGCATATATTTTTGGCTTAATTGATACACATAACATCAAAACTATAAAAAATACTTTCAAATAACCACACATGTTTAAAACATTCACTATAAAATAACGGTGACCAAATTCACTTTTTTGAAACAAATAATTTGGAAACTACAAAAACCTTTATAATCAATAACAAATTTAAAAATGCACTTCATATCACTATTTTTTTTAAATGGCGATGAATTCAAAACAACAGACTTAAAAAATAATGAAATTCAAAATGAGTTTTTTGTCAAAAGCATTAAATTCAAAATAGCGGACATGAAAAAAATGAAAAATTGTCCTTACCGGGCTGCTTCCGTTGTTTCTGCCCATTGGTCATGTCCTGCAGCACGGACGGCATTCCGGGCAGGGTCGGCTCCCGTATTGGTGTACCTGTCTCGCCATTTCCCGTCACGTCATTCCCCGTCACGTCCAGTGAGTTTTCCTGATTCGGGGTGAAAGGTCGCGACTCGAGCGCCATCACATCACCTAGGCGGCGGGTACCAGCCATGTACATGTCCTCAAATTCTTCCTCGAGGTTACGCTGCCTCTCTTCGCGGTCTTCCATACGCGTGTGAGGTGGCTCAAACACTTGTTTCTACAGTGCAAAATGACAAGAACATGTTTCACTTTTTCCTAATATATTTGGCTTGAATAGGCTTTTTCAAAGTTTGTTTTTACAAATTTACTACATCTTTTTTGTTACTCAACAAAACAATTGTATATTTTATCCCTACTGGATACAAAACTGAGAACAGTGCAACAGACAAACATTTTGCTGTGATTGAGTTTTATTGATTCATTAACATAATTAAATAAACTGGGCACTGTTTAACAATTGACAATCTTACAAGTTAAAGTTTCAAGTGAATTTTGTCTTCCACTTGTTTCTACAGTTCAACAGAAACATTTTGCCACAAGGGATAACTCTGACATTCGCAAAATGTGCCAATGGCTACAAGAAACACTATTTGGCTAAATAAATCTCCATTTGGCTACAACTTTTTCTTCGTAAAAAACACACACAAAAAATCCAAAATCCATAGGAATTCTGATGTCAAAAAGCTATGCTTGGCTACAGAAAATTTTGAGGCAGGGGGGCCCAGGTCACGATGAGTTTTATTGATTCATTAACATAATGAAATAGACCGGTCACTGTTTAATAATCAAAGATCGTAAAAGTTTAAGTTTTAAGTAAATTTTGTACAAGTCAGAAAAGGTTCGCAGGATCTTTAAAAAAGAAACCAAGTACTTGTTCTTCTCAGGAAACAAATCTCAGATTGTATATATATACAGTGGCTTTTGATACAATAGAGCTAAAACAAATACCAAGGGGGCTGTATTCACCAACCTATTCATAGACTTAAGAATAGTCTTAGACTCAATCAAAATACCTCAGAGTTTGCATATATACAGGCTTCAAATGGTGCTTATATCAATATATCGATATCAACAAGAAAATAACAATTAATCTTTGCTGCCTGTACGCCGTGTGCAAAACTCATTCCCACACCGAATATATATTCGGCCACAAACCACTAATTATCGTAGATTTTTGTTTTTGTCACAATGCGTGTAAACTACATTGTCACGTTACCGAATAAATAAATTATTATTATTACTACTACCACCATTATAATTAAAACGATTATTTCCATTACAATCAATAAAAGAGTTAGCATTATTATTTAATCATAGTCAATTAGTACTACAACTATCCACCTATGGTACCCCCCAACCCCCTCTCCATATCCCACTGATAACGTTTTTTTTGCAAAACCCTATTGTAAATATTACCGGAAGTTTATAGTTTATAATTTATTAAATAATCTTGCTTTGTTATATTGCCCTTATTGTATATTTTGTATACTTGGGTGAAATAAACGATTTGTTCTGTTCTGTTCTAACTAGAGCTTTGTCACTGACGTGACGTATACCCCCACATGCTGCATTGCCACAGAATATTTTGCATGCTGTCTCACAAAACAAGAGAAGCTTATTTATGGCAATTTTTAAGAATTATTATGCCATTATCATTTATGGCCATTTTGACCTTTGAAATCTTGAATTCTTTGGCATGATACGCCATCCAATGCCTGTGAACAAAATTAATGTNTCATCTGTATCCAAACTGTTTGCAAAGGCCTTCAAAATTCCGTTCCCGCACTGAAAGAGTTAACCCTTTCCCGCTCCGAAGCATAGTGAAAATGGCTATATGCAACCAGCATAAAACTCTGTTCAGGTTTTACACTGTTTGCTGCACATCAGTATCCTAGGGTTGGAAATGAAGCCATTAAAACTTGAATCTATTAACCCATTACCACTCAGATACGCAATTTGACACGTTTGTAGTTCCTTGGGAAATCAAATTGAAGGACTTTATCCTTCTGAAATACGTTAAAGTTTTTAAGTCTTCATGTCCAACCCTAAGATACTGATGATGAGCAACATTCAGCATAAAACCTGAATGGACTAAAAGTTAATTGCAGGCTGTTCTGGTTGTATTCCGGTTGCATATAGCCGTTTTCGCTTTTAATCTGAGTGGGAAAGTGTTAAAGTGACACCTCATGGAATAAACGGAACTTTGTTCCCACACTTTGGCAGGTGTCACATGGATATTATTTTTGTTGTCATATAACCAGCCCCAAAACACTCCTATCAATTTGTTGTCCAATCTTTTAGAGGAAATACAGAATAAAGTGAATTATCTCTTTCTTCAATAACTACAGAGTTCTTGCCATTTGTTATGTTTTGTTGTGCACTCTAAAATTCCATAGGAATGAAGATATTCACACTAAAAGTAACAAATAAACATATTTACTTAATTCAAACACTGTGGTGCTTTATACAAAAAGCCTTACAAAAAGTGATCAAGTTTACTTTTACATTGTTTTATTTGCATTTATTGTGCTTACTTTTTGTTTGTCCCTTCATTAAAGGTAGAAATAAATGAAAATATTAAAAGGATGGGATATAATCAACAACAGGTTATGCGTTGAATACAGTGAATTTAACTCTTTCAGTGCTGGAGCCGAATTTAAAAGGCCTTTGCAAACAGTTTGGATCCAGATGAGACGCCACAGAACGTGGCGTCTCATCAGGATCCAAACTGTTTGCTATTCTGATAGTATTCTTTGAAAAAAAGTGAAGAAAATGCTTATTTTAGAAATTCAGCAGACAACATTTTAGCAGACGACAAATTTCCCAGCATGCAAAGGGTTAAACCTTTGGGGCTTGCACATCTGATGAGCTTACAAGTCTAACATTCTAAGCCTATTATTCAACACTAAACTAGTGTTCTTTATTATGATTCATCGTTCTATATTAAACAACAAAAAACTAAAAAAAGAATTTCATACCATTCAAATGAAACTTTATGAAAGTACACATAAATTCCATTGAAAACCCACACTTTATTTATCGTAGAAAAATAATAACATTGCCATCTTAAGCACTCACATATTAAAATAATTTTGGTCTCACACTATATGAAGAATGCCAACAAATCTCTGGGAAAATCTATCTCATACTATAACCTAAATAATACACAGGTATGATCATCACAAGCCAAAATCTACGCTATTCGAAAAGGTGCTCCTCATGTCTGAAAAATACATTGGCATAAATGGGAAAACATTTCAACATATTCAGAATTGTCTAATAAATGCCCCTACAACAAATGAAACCCCAACCCATTTAATTTTTCAAAAATACATTAAAATTCCATGCCAAATTTATGCCTTTATTTGCGTAAAAAAGGCTAATAATATAGGCTTTTTATGCCACAGCCTACCAACCCCATTAGATTGTACCTAATAAAAACATTTTTGGGGAAGAAATCAAATTGTATATTTACTTCAGGATTAATCTTTATTGTGTCTTTGACCTTTGAGTTAATAAATTAACTATATTGACCAGACACTTGGTTTATGTTTGGTAATATAGAAATTAAATTGCCTTGTGTGTCATAAACAATACTTTCAGAATTTGCAAACTTGAATGAACATGCACTTGTGGCAGAAAAAAAATTGCTTTCTTACCATTCCTTTGCCAACAACCCTGGGTACCCAATGGCAAAATAACAATTTTTATCCCACTTTTACAGCGATTTCGATTGATTATAGCCCCGTTGATTAAATTTCTGCTATAATACACGGCACAAAATGACGTCATATTTTCGACAAAATGACATCATAAATCAAGTGAAAAAACAAGTTAAACTTATTTTGTTTAAATAAAAAGGTTTACTGAAAAAAAGTGGGATAAATAGAATAATAGGTAAGTGTTGATGATAGATCAGGTTTATCATGCTCGGCACGAAAACGAAAAAGCACTCGCCAAGGCTCATGCTTTTTGTTTTCTAAGCCTGGCATGATAAACCTGATCTATAATCAACACTAACCTATTATTCTCTATAACCCCAACACTGCATGCCGTAATATGAAGTAGTTGTAATAAGCATGCTACAGAAATAATAAGTTGAAACAACGGCATAACTTATGACATTTTTAACATGGGATAATTTTTTAAGTTTAAATGTTGTATGATGAAAATTGTAGGGGATCGACGTCTGACAAGTTTATTTCTACAGACAAACGGACAGACGAATGTCCATGGTGAATAGAGAATACCCCTCTTTTATTCTTAGCTGGGGGTATAATGAGTGTAATTCTACTACTTCACAACTTGTTTCCACGAGCTGTTTGCCAAAACTTATCTGTTATTTTTCACAGATTAAACAATCGGCCTCATTAAATAACCCATGAACCCGAAAGACTCTTAGCCAAAATAACGGCAAACAGCACACATGAAAACACCTGCTAACAAGATCAAGTTACTAAGTGTTCTGTCATCCAAATTTACTTCCTGGCAAGTTTCCATGCACTAATTTGGCAAAGAACTTTTAATAAGGTTAATTAAGGGCATATAAAACCTTAAGAGCAAAAACTAAGTAAATGTGTTTATGTTTGCATTGAAATTGTGATGGTTTGGCGCCAATGGTAAAAAGCTCTTACAATAACATGCCTTTTGTTCTTGGTACGTTGTAAATGGGATCACATAATGAATCTGCATTATTTATGCTACTTATAACATTTTTGGTTTAGTTGTTTTTGATTGAATTATCCTATGTATTTAACAGTCATTAATCTGGCTCTCAATCTAAACTGAAGTTTCATAAAGTAGTGACAAATATAGTATTTTTTATTCAAACGAACGGCCTTCTTAGCGAAAATCCTGTAAAGGCAGACAGTGTCGTCCCTGAGTAGCCTGTGCCGACTGCACAGGACAATCTGGGACAACACTTTACAGCACAGGCATTAAGCCCTGTTTTCCCAGAGCTTGACTCATTCAGTTCCAGTGGGTCTTACGTGTTTCAGTAGCTCTTTCTCCAGCGCGGCATTGTGACGCAGTCTGGCGCGCTCCAGCTGATCTTGACGCAGTCTCTTCAGTTCCAGTGCTCGCTCATGTATCCGGTCTTGTTCCATCTCAGCGGCTTCGCGGGCACTGCTCTGCTGTGAATGTTAAGGAAATATTGTGGATACCAAATTTCAATTTTGTCTGAAAAATTCCACATATATAAAAGAAAAACAAACACAAATATAGTGGTGGGTCATATAATTCTTGTAAATATGTTTGTTAAGTTTCAACCCACAAGAAGCCATACATGGACACTGCTCTGCTGTCAATGTTAAATTGCGGAAACTCCTTAGGAAAAAAAAACAATAAGCTTTTTGTTCCCACCAACGTCTCTTTAAAAAATAGTTATTTTTTTCTTCCAAATAACTTTTTTTTTCAATATAAAATTCAAAATAAATTCCCACTTTAATTAGGATGTCAAATGACAGGAATCTTCCTTATCTCTTCTAAAAATATCATTCTTTATATTTTAAGTTAATTTTGATCAACTGCCGTTTGAGATAAACAAACAATAATAGGGACTTGTATTGGTTTAATATTTTATCTATTTTATCCAATTCCAGTTGAAAAAATTAATTTATTCATATTTTGCAGTACTTAAATATATATCAACATTGGCCAGCTATAAAAACATAAACACTCAATCAATCTATTATTGCCCAAACCTGTTCATTTGGCTCTGCCCTGTCCACTGCGTGTTCATTCTGCAGGTGGTAATGGCTGGTGGAGAACGTGAGCATATCTGTCACCTTGACCGGCTCTACAAGAGAACAAGAGGATCCTGGTTAATATGTTTGTAAAGTTTTAACCCACAATAAGCAATACTTCATCATTCTTNCTGTGACTTCTTAGTCTATGATAAGATACTCACTAATGTCATAGCCAAATATCACTAATGAAAAAGGATGTTTATAAACTGTAAATTCTATTAATCCCAGATTAACATGAGTTGATGTGATTATAAATCTGCTAGTAATAGTTTGATTTTTTAAGTCAGTACTCACTAGGTTTGGGCATGATGACATTGGCCACTGGGTCAGGGGGTGGAGCAGGCATGGAGGCTATTTGGGACGCCCTCGCCTTCTCTATGGCCAGGGCTTCCTGCCTGAAAAAAACAGCATTGAGTTCCTTTAGTACATAATGGGTAGTTGTGATAAATGAGCCTTGCTCTGGGAAAACTGGGCTTATCCCTTTGCATGCTGGGAAATTTGTCGTCTGCTAAAATGTCGTCTGCTGCATTTCTAAAATTAGCATTTTCTTCGATATTTTTCAAAGAATACTATCAGAATAGCTAACAGTTAGGATTCTGATGAGACGTCACGTTCTGTGGCGTCTCATCTGGATCCAAACTGTTTGCAAAGGCCTTCAAAATTTGGTTCCCGCACTGAAAGGGTTAATGCATGTGCGTAAAGTGTCATGCCAGATTAGTCTGTGCAGTCCGCACAGGCTAATCAGGGACAACACTTTCTGCTTTTTAGGTATTTTTTTTGTTTAAAGGAAGTCTCTTCTTAGCGAAAAATCCAATTAATGGTGAAAGTGTAGCTTCAGATAAGTCTGTGGCGACTGCACGGGATAATCTGAGAAGACACTTTACGCACATGTTTTTAGCCCAGTTTTCCCTGAACGCAGCTCATATATTCATGATAATCATTATCATCATCACCATCAATTTCATCATCATTATCATCAGCAGCAGCAGCTGCAGTATTGTCATCGTCAATAATATCACAATTTGTAAGCGTTGTCATTCCTTCATTTTTGTTATCTAGCATAAACGTGTTTCTGGATTTCAAAGTTTAATAATCATGAATATCTTCTTTTCTACCACCATCCTTTGTTTTTATTATCACATAACACCTTTTTTTAATTACCGAGTTAAAAATATAAAAGTTCACGAGATCCTTTCGTCCCTTAAGCTTCATTCAAACATCTTAAAGTGTGTACAATACTATTTTCTAATTTACTAACAAGATAAACAAAAGCTTGTATGAATTTTAAATTATAGCTACAATATCAGCAATATAAGTTTCTTGTAAATGATTTTAAATTTTGGTTTGGTATTGTGCTGTGGTCGGAATTCAGAGAACCCAGAGGAAACTCCTTCTGTCCAATTTTATTTTTAGTTATAAAGAGTATTTCAGTCATATTACGACGTTCAGTTGACCAACTCACACTTGGCCTGGATGAACTGGTTAACCAGTACTTAGTGCACATACTTACGCTAACAATTTCCCTACTTGGATCACAGCTAAAAGAACAATTGCAATAGGCCATAGAAAGGATTTCATTACCAATATCCCCACACAAGTTGTATGGACAGGTCGGGAAACAAACCCGACAACTTCAGATTCCTAGTCCAGCGACATACTGGACTGACCAAGTCCTGTAACTCGACAAGCAACCAATTCACATGCGCAGGGAGTGGTATTTGAACACAGGTCCCGAAGGTGAGACTTACCTCGCTATGACATGTTTCTGTGCCTCATGGTTCCTCTGTGCGGCCTCCTGTCTATGGCGCTCTGCTGCGGCCCTCCCTCGAGCCTCCGCCCGCAGGTTCTCCTCCTGCTGTACCAGAGCCTTTTCCTCGGCATAGTCAGGCTGAAAAAAAGTGCAAGCACAATGCAGGTTTATTTCATTATTAAGCAGTGGCCTTACAAATACAGGTCCCTTCCCCCAAATGCATGTTTACCTCAGACAGTCTGGCTGAAAAAGTCATGCAATTGTTCCGCAGTTTTTTTTTTTATAATTCTTTACCAGTGGTCTTATACTTGCAGGTACCTTTTCCCAAAGAGAATTTCTTTAAAATGATGAAATTTCTGCAAAATGTCAAGTTTACCTATGACAAGTTCTACCAATTTCCAAGTGATGAGTATGTATTTTCCCCCAAAATGGCAGAACAGGCCATTTGTAGTTATGTTACAAAAAAAATTAATAGACGCTTGTCAGAAACATGTCGAGTTTGTTGTCAATAATGCTCATAATTTTCATAACAAACTGAACCGTGCACATTAATTTTGTGACCTTTGGCCTTTCGTGTGACCTTGACCTGGGAGTAACACGTGACTCATAGTCGCATGATGGTGTACATTTGTGGTAAGTCATTTTTAGACTGCACAATGAATCACAAAGTTACAGTGCGGACAGGCTGGGATGCACACACCCACATACACTCAAACTTTGTGACTGTTTTATCTAGCTTTCTACAAGCAGAAAGGAGGGGAAATCACAACACTGTTTTTAAATGCCTACTTAAGGAATGTTTGGCTTCTTCATGGGGAATTCCCCTTCTCGTTTTGGTCTTGTTCTAAGATGCCATCTTTTCTTGAAGTGAACAACGAAATGGTAATGCTACAAAAGTAATGCATGAATGTGATTTTGGAAACACCTTAGGCCCAAACTCAGGTCGGGGATGGCGTCTTTCACAGTAGGTCTCAGAAACATCAAAGATAAGATCTGGACATTCAAAAGAAGGAAAACTGCCTATAGGTGTAGAAATCGAACCCCTATAAATCAATCTAAGAGCTGGTTTCCAAATACTGGATTCAGCCCAAAACAATGTCAATCCAATCTGGTCAACCAGTCAGTTAAGTTTTGCTTGTATTACCTGTTGACTGGCAGACTTGTGCCCCACACCGATGTTGCGCAGGCTGTTGTCATACTGCTGCTCTAGATGGCGCACCCGCTCAGCCTTCTCTGCCTCAAGCTGATCCTGAAATGTCAGAAAAGTAAGGGGAAAGTGTACAAAAGTGTGAGAAAAGTAAGAGAAACGAGTATGAAAAGTGTAAGAAAAGTAAGGAGAACTACCAGACTTTTATGAATGAACATAACAAACTCTAATAAATAGAGATTTAAAATGACATCTAGACCAGAGAAGCCCACAGTGTTCTTCAAGTTATTTTTGTATTGAGGACACAGGAGTCTTCTCTAAAAATCTACAATCCTAGCACACATTTTAATGGTCACTGCTTATAATTTAGCTCATGCTCATTTATATCTGCTGAGCCTGGCTCTTTGAATATGGGTTTTAATTTATGTGCATTAAGTGTAATCACATACTAGCCTGTGCATTAAATTCTGTTAAATAATCTTCATGTCTTAACTGCATTTGACCTTTAACCAGAAGTAAAAGGCAACAAGGGCTGTTTGTAAAACATGCATGCCCCCCATATGGGCTGTCAGTTGTAGTGGCAGCCATTGTATGAATACATTTTTGTCACTGTGGTGGTGGTGGTGGTGGTGGTAGTGGTGGTGGTGGTGGTGACCAATGTCCCTATGAAGTTTCATGATCCCAGGCCTAAGCGTTCTTGAGTTATCATCCGGAAACCATTTTACTGTTTCAGGTCACTGTGACCTTGACCTTTGACCTAGTGACCTGAAAATCAATAGGGGTCATCTGCCGGTCATGACCAATGTCCCTATGAAGTTTC